>JANQBM010000007.1:14665458-14677484 GCA_025594535.1 Erythroxylum domingense | reverse complement strand
GGCTGGCCCACGGCCCGGCCATGGGCCACCGAACACGGGCCAAAAACGGGCCGGGCCGGGCCAACATTGACATCCCTAGCTTCCACTAACAAGTTCTACCAAAATATGAACTTACATCAACCATAATATATTAAACTAATACGTACAAGTTGCTTAATATTCTAACACAATGAGTTTCGAAAAGTCACTGGAACTTCACTCAATTATTAAGGGTGCAGCCATAAAATAGAACTTGACTAGGTTTGAGTAAAATATCAAAGAAATTCCATCAACTATATCAATAATCATGGTACCATGTACTAACTCGGAATACGTCTGTGATGTTTTGCTTGTAGCTTTCTTGGCATCGGCTTTGCAACTTTCAACTTCTTTAGAAGGTATATTAAGTTCAAATATTTTGACACCTTTAGCCATAATTGAGTCGGCTCTTTGTTGTTTCTTGCTTCTGTGTTCCTCTACAAGAGTGATAGGAGATGATCTTACTGTAGCACAAGGCATTGAGATTAATGAGTGAAATTTGTCAAATACTCGTATGTGCTTATATAAACAGAATACAGTTCATCTGAACATGATAGAACTCTAGCTTTATAAACTAGAGAAAGTGTATGTTATTGAGCAGATAAAAGGCACTCTACTGCTATTACAAGGGTTATTTCACAAGGCACCCCTTCCAGAGCTGAAATGCTCCTCAGAAAGAAGGAAATTCTTTCTGCCTACAATATCTTTCTCACTTTCCAATCCCCTCTCCCCTCTCCCTCTTTGCCTCAAAACTACCTACTGAGGCCATTCTGATACAACCCGGCCCTTGTGCCAACTCAGCCACTAACTAACTAACTAACTCACTCACTCCTCTCTGCCCCCTCTTTCTTTCTCCTCGAGTATACTCTCCATATCCTAGGCTTATTTAAGTCTTAGTTATTCTCCCCCTTCCTGAATTGCCCTCGACCACATTGGTCCTAACAGAACATTTCCTTAAATGAATGGAACACGTGATTGTTTCTCATCCCTCATAGAATACTACAGTTTTAGCAGACAAGTTAGGCATCGAAAAAGAAATATCAAATATGACCTATAGACTTAATTTGAATGCATGGAATTTGGATATCCACTTCCACTCCTTCCTCCCCCACCCTAACCCCGTGGGAAGAGTATTACAAATTGAATGTCAAAATGCCAAGTTAGACAAACTTCAATCTAGTCATGTTTATCATGCAGGCACAAACAAAAAGACAGAATGGAAACATAACATAAACTTTGTCAAGTAGAGCGTGGAATAAATGGACATGCCAACCAACAATTTGTTATAGATGATTTAATTTCAAGTCAACTACTTTAGATGGTAGTTTCTTATATGAAACATTGACAACTTCTCTATTCACATTAATAGACTTTGTACGTTAGTTTTCATCTCCAATTTTACATACTTTCTTATCCTAGAATCTCACCATCATTATGCTCAATAGAATCAAGAACAAAATGTTTGATATTGTAGAAATGCAATGTCGTTCCAAAGCAATCACCAATGACCGATGATGTAAATCAGTGATTTTATATTCATCAACCTTTTGCATGTAGAAATTGAACACAAAAGACAGCTTACAATATTACCTTTAATCATTTGCGGCACCGGCGGAGTAGTTACACGAGTTAGTTGTGTTGTTCCACTTGCAGGCTTTGTCCGATGTGCAGGTACAATAGCCTTTGGCTTTGGATGGGGGTACCTTGAAGTGAGATTTGAAGAACCATGTTTGTATCCAGAATTAGTCTTTAATGGCGATTGTCTTTTTGTGGCTCCTGAATTCAGTCTCATGACTTCTTCAATACCAAGATACTTCACCTTGCCAGTCTTTGGCTTTCTCGAGTGACTGTTTCCAATCGAATCATCAAAGCCCTTTCTAATGCCTTTATTCATATTATTCTCGAATACATTGTAGGAATTCTTCAACCCCTCTTTCCCACCATGCTCCAGTAAAGAAATGTTGTTGCTAAATGTGCATTCGTCGCCTGATGTGCATTTATCGCAAATCCATACATCTGGGATTGTCAATCTTACTTTCCACATGCAATAACTGAGAAGTAAGCAAAATAGGCAAACTTAGAAACAATCAGCATGTTTCATCACACTACAAAACAGAACAATTAACTGAGAACAGATGCATGTTAACACAAAATGAAAAAAGAAAAACTTTGGACCACCCATTTTATAGGAGTAGTAAAACAAGCAATAATTTGAACCATGAGCCGTATAAATCAAACCTAACCACAACCATTTCAACCTATAGAAGTCTATCCAAGTTAATATCCACAAAAGATGAGAACAAGAAGTCAATCAAGCAAAACGTAAATCCAAATTGATAGAATTTATGTACAAAGATGACAAATCACACCGAGTATTGCACATAGATACGCATGGGGAAAAATAGGCAAGCAGGTGGAAACGAGAAGGCAGGCTAAGAAACGTAGATATAGCATCTTACACGTGTTCACGGGTTATTCTACATGCTGAGCAAGTGACTATCAAGTTTTGATTACCAACACCACCACATATCTCACAACGTTTCACCTGCATATTGAAAAAGCTTCACTTGACTGAGAGAATCCTAGTTCCGCAAAACAACAATAAAACAATGTCATGACAGTCACTTTAGGCAGAAAATAGTTGGGTAAGTTCCATATAAAGCATTTGATAGTTGGAATGCAGAAGAAGAGAGAAACAGAAACAAAATGGAGAGAATGCACAGAGCAGTCTTGGGTTTTTCACAATACCAGTTGGGTCATCATCAAAGTGTGACCTTGATGTGGGACTTGGGGTTTTGTGATTTTAATTTCTTCGTTCATTTGGTTCCTTGGTCTTTAAGGAAAGACGAGCCAAAATGAAAAGAACTTGATGGAAAGAGTACTGTTGGCTTTCAGTTTTCATAATATGGCGCTCGAGCTTTAAGCTTCTCCTCGAAGTTGTCTCGTGTATTTTACTTAAAATAATTAATTAAATATTAAAACTTTTTAATTTAAATTTTAAATTTTTTACAAAATACCATGATAAACCGTCTCGTCAAACTTAGTTGTTCCTCCCGCCCCGCGAAAGATGTGTGAACTAAATCTTACATAACGGGCACCCCAACATCAATTCCAAAAGCTTGCTACAGAAAGTCCATGTACACTCCTACGCTCCCAATGTATACTATACTATTTGACCTTCTTTCTTCTTTCCCGCGAGAACCCATTTGACAATAACATAAGCTAATGGTGCCAAATTACCTGAAAACGTCCGAAACAAAGTGAAGCAACCAATAATAATAGATGGGTAGTGCTAGTAGTTATGATTTTCCTTCAAAGACAAAAGCCTATTTGAGCGGTGCAAAGATGATCAGCTTCGCGAGGAAATAGGGAAGAAGAGTTTGTAGCAGAGGTTAGGCAAAATTGGACCATAGAGTGTGAAGCCTAGTCCTCTGTAATGTTACTTTTTGTCCAGAAGTTGAGTCCTTCCGCATTGCTGCTGCTATAGCCATTAGGCACCCTGAAAAGTTCTACTTTAACATCTGATTTCTCTATGAACATTTTCCATGCCTTAGAGAGTAGCTCTGCATTCCTCAACTACTGACGCATTAATGATTTACTTCTTGTCGTCAACTGATTAGCTGTAGTTTAATAAAATAATTATTTAAATGTATTCTTTATTTTATACATTTTTATATTTAAATGATAAAGTTCATAAAATAAATATACATCCTAAATAAAATTATGATGAGATCATAATTATGAAATTATATTGCATTTATGTATTATTTTTAAATTGTTTCTAATTATTGTTCTATTAATATTAAATATTAATAAAACTTAAAAAAGGACCAATAAGTATTATATTTCTTTCTTATAAAGGAAATAATCAATCTCGTAGATTAAAATATGAAAATATTTAAACAAATGAGTGAGTACTTATTAGAGAATAAGTTTACTAAACGAAATTCATATGAGAAATTTATTTGAAAAATTACTTGTATGTTTATAAAAATTCTTACTGTGATGATTGTATAAGTAATCATATTATGCTATGATACTACTTATGACTTGTTCTAGTCAAGAATAACTCAATCAGTAATTATTAGATATAAAATAAACTATATGGAAATAATTAACTTATCAATAAAGTAATTAGGATGAACATTGTTCTTAATTATTATTGATTCTAAAAATCCTTGATCAAAGTTGAAGAATACTTTATAAAATAGTTTACAAATGTTATTAATATAATTAATTATTTATGATGAAAAACAAATATGATTGAACTCAAATAGAATAAATATCAATTTGATGCTTTAAATCTAATCAGAACATTGTATGATGAAAAGGCTAAATTTGAGAGATTTCTTTTATCGCATGAATTTACGTTATCATAAATAACCTCCCTAACTAGACTCAGAGCTACATATAAGAGATGAAGACGATGCAACAATGGTGTGGTAACAGATCTCATGCCATACGATGATGATACAATGATGCCGCAATAATAGAGAATTAGAGTGAGAGAAATCGATCCTCTGTTTCGATTAATCAATTCTTAACTTATTATATTAATCTCATCTATATATTTACGTGAGATCTACATAAAATGTGTGAACAAAATTAAATATCACAAGATTGAAACATCCTGATAAGAACAGATGATCTCATTCTTAGAGTGAGAGGCAGCAATGATTTTAGGAATTTAAAGTGCTGTCGAGTTAAGGATTTTAGATTTTACATCATATCTCACATGTAAATAAAGAGGTAAAAATTAAAAATTAAACAAAGGCTAAAGAAAAATTGGACTAAAATGAAAAAAATTGAAACGTAGAATCTTTCAGGCCAAGCACAGCACAAACAGAAGAGAAGAAAAAAGGAAAAACAAAATAAGACAGAGGGAGACTCCCGTTAACAAAAAAAGACGACCAAATAGCAAAATGGGAACAATACGTCCTTCAGACAGAAACAGCTGGAGAACAAGAACAACCAGAGGAGAAGGAGGAGGGAGCGAACAGGAAAGAAAATAAATAATCTCTTGTGATTCCATGTTGGTTGGAGGAAGAAAAGCAGAATGTGATTCACTGATTTGACGTGTTACCTACCTGAAGATTCTGATGCAGCCGTGCTAGCGTCCTGAGACCTCTCCTGTCCTATAATGCTCATGCTCGTCAAACTTCATTGATTCATCACTCTACTTTTGTCGTACATGATCTGGCAAACTCTGAGAAGAGCCAGTGCGGAGATTTTCCAGGACTGATTTAGGTAAGTCACTATTTTACATGTCCACTCAGAATGTCCAGAAGTTGACACAGCAATAAATACTCCATTAAAGACATTAGCTGTCCCCTTCACTCTTTCACTTAATTTTTTCATCCATCCCCACTTTGTTTCTGGTAAACCTTCCATGAATCAGAAACATTCCTTATTAGCTTTGTCTAAACTCTAAAGAAAAGTAATACATGTACCGGCTTATCTTCAACAATTTTAAAATTTATAAATCGACTTACTGCCACTCTTTTTGGTATGTGTTGAAGTTTTTAACCCGAACACTGAGCAGGCACAATTTTGTTGGGGACAACTAAACTAAGAACATGAGAGAGAGAGAACATAACTCTCGTACATTAATAAATACTGCTCTCTAGATCTAAATCTAGATTTACAAAACAAAGGGAAAAGATACACATTAGAAATTTGTCCCATCAACGGCAACACAATACCAAAGCCATAGGTAGGAGAAGAAACAAACATGGAACTTAAGCTATCATAGTATATATCTGATAAACAACAGAATCCACATGCAATGCAAATACATAGCCACATACGAACATTGATATCCAGAATCAGTGGTGGCCACTCTACCCCACTGTAACAACTATCATGGCCAACCTTTCAACCCCACAATCGCAGCAACCCTAGAGCCAAGAGGGTTGTGAAGACAGAAACCAAGCCATTATAATGTAGTCTCACCCCACCATAACTCATGTCTGTGTTGATTCCAGCTCCTGTTGGACTGACACCCGACCCGATTCCTCCCAAAACTCCATTTGAAGGAGTTGTAGTGTAGGGAGTTGTTGTTGTCGGTGTGGTGGTAGACGGGGTCGTGTTCGAGGGTATGGTAGTAGTTGGAGTTGCTGTTGTCGGGGTAACCGGAGTTGTAGATGTTGTGCCAGAGCCTGTGGCACTGTAGCAAGAAAACAAGCAACAGACAACATATAATCCTTAATCCTTCATAACAAAAGAAAACAAATGAGGAATACATTAACGTTGGAAGTTCAACAGGATTGTCAAAATTAAGCACAGAAGAAACATACAAGTCAACATAATACAGTTGATACCATGGCACACAAGAAAACAAGATATCGGGTTTTGCAATTTTGATAGAAACTTTAGGTTTGCTCAGATTAATTTCATAGACCTCTAAACACAGAAAACGACTGGTAGGGACTCGGCAGATGTTGGAAGCCCTTTGCAAGACAGGATAACTTCCAATGTACTAATTTCAAACATAGAGCATTTGCCGAATACAGGTTTATAAGCTTGACTCGGATGCCAAAACAAGGTCAATACAAGCAAGTCCCTATAGTTGATCAACTTTCACATTAAAAGGCAGGTTCCACCAATATGTGGTTCCTGGTAAAGGAGGCAGTTTGAACTTCCCGTCCCAGGGACAGGGAGCCATATGCTTAGTATTATCCAACATCATCAATCTAATACCTTTCCACATATATTGCAGCAAACAATGTCAAACTAACCTAAACATTCTTGTGGGGTGGAGGTTCTTGAATGCTCTATTTTCCATAAATAAAATCAACAATTATCCTTCATTCACTTGTAGTAAATGGGTTTTAAAACTTGTCCTGAACATATAGGAGCCAGCATCTGGCCTCATGTTCTGCGGTGCACAAAAGACTTGCTTTTGCTTTGCATAGCTCCAAGCCAAACTGAACGTTGAATTGCATTCTGGAGCAAGATGCTCCCATTCATCATCTCATCTCACAAATAACCACTAACATTTTTCTCGTGGCAGCCCCCAGAACTTCCCAAAACCACTATAATTTTCTTTTGGCGTTCATGGGACCCTACAGAACTGTACAAACACACCTTTGCAGTTCCCAAAATCCCCCAATTTTCAAAAAGTTGGGTTAAATCTCCAAAATTTGATCATCCCAACGCCAAGTTACTAATGAAAAATCACTTTCACTACGTAATGTAACCCACTTTACTAAGCAGTATGCTACTCAATGTGAAACAAACTCCTTGACAACTGCTTTATTTCAAAACACTCTTTTTGACCAAAAAGACACTATTAAAAGCCATTGTTCAAAAAAGAAAAAACTTTAAATGCAAAAGTTGGTCTATAATCAAATGCTGTTACATTCCCCTTTTTTGATCCGTATCTGGGCCACATAAGAGGTAATTATCCACTAATTTCTCACTGCTTGTGATAAACCATCCATCAAATGATTTTAGCTGTAAGCTACATCAACTATATAAAGCTACTTACACAGAACTACATGGAGTAAATCTTATGAAGCTAAAGAATACCAAAAGTCAATACTGTAAGCTACAAATTGCGACGTACAGGATACTAGGCATCTGTACAATTTTATACTCAACGTGCTTTCTCTCTTATTGTAGCATCGGCAACATCATCATGTTACTACCAGTCAACATGACGAAAAGATATGATCTCGAATACAAACATAGTTTTGAATTGAACAAAGAAACTAATAACAAAAAATTGAAGATAAAATTTAAAGAAGGGTGATGCATATTTTACTAGCAAAAAGATGAAACAGATAGATACTCAAAATTCTTGCCAAAAGCCACCCTTTTCCACCCATTACTAAAAGGGTATATGCCCCATTTCACCAACAAAAAGAAATATCAAATGTTATCCGGGAATCTAAATAAAATAACACATAAGACATTACTACTTTATTATTTATGTCAAAGTTTTAAATTGTAACTTCAGAATATCACAAGTGACAATATCTTATTCAAAACAAACCCTCAGTTTGAACTTCAAACCCAAAGACAGAAACCCTTTTTATTACTTTGAGGATCTAACCAAATTATATGGGAAAGGTAAGATTTTGGCTAGAGCTTGTTGATTGTCCAAAACAAAACTTAAAACACCAGATCTCCAAGTCTTCCCAGAAAATTTGAGAGCCTTAAGAATGAACTAAAAGTTAATCCATACTTTTTATTTCTAGAAAAAATATCCATACTTCCTTTATACACGTGATTCGTTCGTTTGAATAAACAAACCATTCTGCTTCGGGGAATCTGGGAGTTTCACATTCCCAATTACCGATCCAATGCAAAGGCCCTAGCTTTTTTCCCGGATGGCGGAGTTTCTTTAGCAACATGAGAATGCCAATAGCCATTAAGAAAATCAAGCGTTTTGACAGTTTAACTCCACCAGACAATGGAGTTTGGCCCCATAATTAAAGAAGATAGTGAAAACGTTCAGAACTTAAAAATAAAAAAGCACCACTGCATCAGTAGACTAGAGACAATCATAAAAGTGATTTCAGATCTGAGCTGATGATCTGACACACATTTATAGCTAGAAAAGGAAACAGAACTTAAATGCCATACAAATAAAATTGAAAGACAAACAGGCTTTTATCGGAGGAAAATCTGAGCAACAATCTAGAGAGAAAACAAATAAAAGGAAAAATGGTAACCAAAAAAAATTTATTACCTGCTAGTAGCAGGGAAAGAACAGCCACTGGAACCTACATTCAAGACACACAAGCACGAAATGAGTGCCTGCCTCTTTATCAAGAGACTGTGTTCTAAATGGGTTCATCATACTTAATAAGCAACTTACTAGGATCACTAGTAGAAATGGCGGCAGTGCCTGAGAAATCGCAAGTGCCTTGAGCTTGACCCTTCTTTTGGAAGTAGCTGTTGACAGCATAAGAACAATGCGCCCTCACATTATTGGGCTGAAAACACGGACCATTTTGGTGTGTTGGAGCGCAGTCAGCCCCAGCTCCACAAGCATAGTCTAGCGTCTTTTGGAGGACTGAGTCGGGCATTTCCTTGCAAACACACCATGTGCAACCTAAGAAGTTTTTCTTCAGTAAATATGGAGTAGATTCAAGTAAACGAAACACTATGGTTACTTAAATAAATAACAATGAAATAGAAGTAGCAAACTCCGCTAGCCCTTTTATACTGGCAATATAAATTGCAGAAGATGAGGAAAGCAAACTGGTTTCATGCCCAAAATTTACAGCATTAAATATATAGTACGGCATTGCCCAAAAACCAGCCAAAGACAGAAGGAAAGACTACTAATAATGGTTTATCACGAGAAAAATGACTATTAACAATAATGTTGTGTCAGAAACAAGAAAAAGATCATAACTTGTAGCAGTTCATGAGAAAAAAATTGGTAAACTTCAGAGTCCAAACCAACCCAGTCATCCCAAAGCACCTCCAAACAAAACGGGAAGGAAGAAAAACCATAAAGAACAAAGAAGAAAAAAGGAAAAGGGTAAATATACGAGGGTTACTTGCACGGCCAGTCATGGCCAACATAAGCATAGCAAGAGCTAAGAAAGCAGCGGCCATGATAGGTGAAAGAAAAGGGGTATGGAGTTTGAGAGTATGATGAGCTGCGGAGCACAAAGCACAAGTGCGGAGATAAGTTGGCTGCAGTTTGCTTAGCAGGTAGAGAGAGAGATGGACAGGGTTGGGTGTACAGAGTACAGACAAAAGAAAACAAGACAATACAGCAGTGATGTTAGCAGATTGTGGGGCGGAAGTGACCGTGGTTGTTGTCTGTTTGTGGATTGTGAGCCTGTAGCACAGTGATGAGTGTACTATCGCTCTATTTACTGTGGGGGGTTCGTGTAACTGTGCTGTAGTCTCTATATACTAATTATTTCTCCATCTTATCGTCTCTGAAGAAAACGAAAAAACAAGACACACACATACGTATATATGTGGGAAATTGATAGTCCTCGGGAGTCGGGAAAACTCATCCTTTTTGATCTGTGTGGTTAAAATCAAAGCTTGAGCCACAAAATCTTCTTCTTTTGTCTAAAGTGGAAATGGAGGGAGCAGTGAAGGCACAGTGAGTAAACTTGAGAGGAGTCGGTTACTGTAAGATTAACAGAAAATATGCTGAAAGACAACGAGAGAGCTTATTCCCGTGAACCAATATTCAAACACACCAGGTTGGCAGTGGAGCCCCTGTCATCAGTTCCTCATTTTGCTATCATCATTATTCTTTGATTGCATCATGAAGCAGTCCCTATTCACAATTCGTTTGGGTGGTAATAATCGGAGTCATGTAGCTAAAATACCCCCCATATGCTTATTTAGGAAATTGCTGCTTCTATGTATAACTATCCTTTTGTTAATTGTTTCAACGAGCATGGCACGTAGCATAACAGAAGCGACATGATAAACATGTATAATATGCCCGCCCACTGAAAGCACGTGAATAACACATGAATAGATATATAAAAGCTTTGATTATAAAAAAAAAAAAGCATTTCAGTTGACAGTTGATTCAAAGAAGAAGCTATATGAAGCAAGAGACAACAATTCGAATTAAGGTCGTAGGAGATCAAATTGTGATAACGGAAAAGGTCGAGAAACAGATGACAGCGCAAGAGACAGAGATAGAACCAGGACTTTTTTTTTATTTTATAATTCAAACAGGTTCGATCTGTTGGCATATGTTCTTCTCATTTCGCATTTTACCTAAATTTTCTAGTTTTCTTTTTGCTCTTACTCTTTTCCTTACTAACTTATCCTTCTTTCTTTTCGTACTTATAGGTCCCACTCAAAAGTGTAGCCTGATACTCTGGTTGATTCGATTGAGGACTTTCTACTGGTTCTAGTGATTTCTCTCCATTGTTCTTTTTTTTTTTTTTGATAAATTAGAAGAATTAAAAAATAGAACAAAATATGTACAAAACTTTCATTACAAGTGTTAATGTAGACATATCTAGCTAAACTAAGCAACTAGCTGTAGGGCAATCAAAAAAAGAAATAAAAGGATGACATAAACCATAAAAGAACCAATGTATAACCAGTCAATTCAAAAATACAAAGAACTGTACTAAAAAGCCGAAGCATCTATAAGCTATATGAAAAGCCTAACTAAAATAGCACAAGCCCAAAAGATGCAAGCCAAAAGAGGCTTAAGGGAATGGGAGAGTTGTTGCTAAGTAGTGATTGTGCTGAACCTCCGACGGTGGGCTAGGCAAGATATGGCCTTGCCAAAGAGAGCCCCGCATGCGGTAACCTGGAAAAGAACTAAGCAAATAACCTGCAAAAAAAAGGAAGAGCTTAATTATAAAATTACCTCCTCTCGGTGTATAGGCTGAGAAGTTCCCTAACGTGGGAGATTATTCCGAGAGACACTCGCTCTTCAACCATTGCTTCATTCTTGAAGGTTCGGGCATTACATTCAGTTCAGATATAATAAACTGTAGTGGAAAGCAGAAGGGGGAAGTGAATGATGGGTGATATTCTGGCACAGGAAATAGTTCTATACCACGAGAGGATAGTTGAGAGTGTAGGAAATAGTTCCTTAATTTTTGCTTTGGGAGGGGGGGAGGTTTTTACGAGAAAAAAGTAAAACTAATTGGAATGAAAATAAATATAATAAAAATAAAATTAGATATTATCATTATAATTATAATTATTAGTTAAAAAAGGAATGGTTACTATTATTATTAATAGTAGTTGGTTTGTAAAACAATTAAGAAATAAAATTTTATTTTTAAATAATTATAATATAATTAATTAATTAATAATAATATTTAAGTTAATTATATTGTAATTTATTATATTATAATTAATTAATAATAATATTTTAATTAATGAATGAATTATATTTTAATGAATTATATTTTAATTAATTAATAATAATATTTTAATTAATTATAGTAATTAATTATATTTTAATTAATTAATTAATTACAATATTTTAATTAATGACTACTTATATTTTAATTAGTTATATTTTAATTAATTAATTATATTTTAAT
>JANQBM010000007.1:14645227-14664531 GCA_025594535.1 Erythroxylum domingense | reverse complement strand
AGTCAGTCAACTTAGGAATCAAGAAACTATGATTAATCAAAGGTTGACATGTACCATGCCTTATGATTAATCTTGATGTCATGTTATAAAGGGACTGAGTTTGTAGCCATGGTTACAGGTTAAATCAGATTACCGATCCTTATTTGATTTGGGTAGTCATAATATCTTGCTAGAGGCCACTTATGACTTATGGGCTTTGAAGTGTGATTAAGCCCACTACCAACATCAAATGAGCCTATAGGGTCGAACACAAAGAGTGATATGATTTGAGCTTATTCTCTTGGGCCTAATTTATTAGAAATTGAATAAATATATATAGATATATTTATTGGGTTAGATTGAATTAAGTTGTTGGGCTTTTATTATATGAGATATAATATGGGCCTAAATTTATTGGGCTTCTATAATCCTAATAGGTTTAGGATTATGATATTTTTATTTCTAATAAGAATAGGGATTAGAGTTTCTCTATAAATAGAGAATTTATGTCTCATTAGAAGACACACGAAAAGCCACCTAGACCTAGACACTTGTTTTTTTTTCCGAGAGAAAACTGTGCGACGTTCTAAAGTGTTTTACACATTAGCCACTACCTGGATCATTCATCCTCGTGTGGATACTAGTAGAGGACATTCGTGAGTTGCAGCGTCAATATATCTAAAAAGAATACTAATCCGCGAGCATCAAGAGGTAATTTCGGTTACACTTCTTGTTATGTTGTTTTTGATTAATCAAGGCACAAGACACGAAGTCCTATGGTCCATTCCGCTGTGTATTATGAATTCTCGGGCCATAGGCGATCCAACATCATTCTTTAGGTTTCTTCTAATTTTTTTTGGGTTCAATGTTAATGCTTCTTCTTTCTTTCTCTTGTCGATTGCTTCCTCTTTCTGTTCCTTGTTTTCCTAGCTATAAATTTTTTTATTTGTCCCAGCTTTGTTTCTGTAAAAATCAAAAACAACAGTTTATGAGTTCGGTACTTTGAAATGATTTGAGCTCTGTACAAGCCTTAGTTCCCCATTTCAAGCAGCTAGCATTTATTACAAGAAAGTAGTAAGTAAATGAGTGGCATTCATTACACTGGTTATGAAATTCATCACCTAAGCGTCTATAATTTCTAGTTTCATATTAAACTTCTCCTCTCGATCCTTCATTTAATACTAAAATGATGCAAAGTTTGGTCATGCTGTTACATCCATTCAGTTCAGAAACTATAGCTAACATAAGACAATAACACAATCCCTTAATCATGCATTTTTAACTAAAATAACTACATTAATCCTCAAGAAAAGGAGATAAACCCATCATAGCATAAACACAGTTCATCATCTCAATACAATTCAGTTCCATGTTACTGTCAACAAAAGTATTAAGCAGTAAAACAGTGAACACTAAATGAACTATGAAAAGAAAACAAATAATAGACACTTAAGCTAACAAGTAATAAGCTCAGCAAATAAAAAAGAAATAAATAATAGATGAAAAATATAATAAGCAAGGAAAGATCGAGTGAGTGTGAAGGTGGTCGTCTTTTGGATGTCCCTCTTAAGCTTCCCGTATTAGCTCTCCCTTTTATTTTAGCTTGTTCTCACCAGATGGTCGAAGGCTTGCTCTGCTTCCAACTCTCTGCTATATTTCTCTCTTCTTCACCGACTCTCTTTGTTTCTCTTCTCGTCTTCCCTTTTTCTCTCTATCTGCCTCCTAAAGTGTCTCTCTATGTAAGGACTAAAGAGTGAATGAAAGATTGTATCTTTGCGCCGCCCTCTCCTATTTGTAGTATGGTCCTAGGTCTAGGGTTTCGTGCCCTCAGCCTCTCAGCTACCATATATATATAACAAAAACATTACTGGAAAATGAAGGAAATGAAGGGGTGTGTAAGTCACAGCCGTGACTTACATATGCATAACCACATGCACGGTTGTGTATGTAAGTCACAGGCTGTGACTTGCATATGCACAACCACTTATATGTAGTTTATGTCACATTCACAAAATAATCCAATTAAGATTCATGCAGTATCCACACTAATTTCACTCAATCTATCTCACATTTGAATCAAAACATAAGAATTTGTAACCAAATTCAAGATATGAGCAATTAAAAGCAATAGAAACTAGACACATCAATTCCCTCATACTTAAACTATGCATGTCCTCAAGAAAAATATAGAGCACTAGACTATCCTAGAACAAACAATGGAAACAACAATTTTCTTAACTAATAGTCAAAGATATCAACGATCATTTCAATAAACACAACTTAAGAACTTAAAACTCATAATACGTTATGAATAAGCTATTCTTCCCATATTTAGCTAAACTGAGCAAGCACTTCAATTCAAAGAACCATCAATAAGTGTGATAGATACTCACTCCACTCTCCATCCTCTTAAGCATTTAAGGTAGGGTATATTTACTCATCATTCATTTCATGTAAGGCATCTACCATAAGCTTGCATACTAATCTAATCTCCACCACTCATATCAAAGACAAATATCAATCTGAAGGTCTTTATTTCAGTTGTAATAGGGCCAGGTTGAGGGTAGGAAAAAGGAAAATCGCAGTTTGAAACCATAATACAAATTAAGCATTTAAAATAATACAAAACAATGAACCATAAAACACTCAATTCTTTCCTCTTAGTTAACAAAATTAACACTCCCTTTTTTTTACTTCTCTCCTCTTCTTTTCAGTTTTTGGTCATCTTCTCTTTCTTTTCTTTTTTTCTTTTCTTTTTCTCTCTTTTTTTCTTTTTTCTTCTTGATTTTTCTCTTTCTCTATATTTTTCATTTATTTATTTAGAACAAGATCAACATTAGAAGAGAAAAAATGTAGAGGAGAGATACATATTATTACAACCCTACCCATTCCTAACTCAAAAGTCAACTATATGCTATGATTCCTCCACACTTATTGAAACAATTATTCCTTAAATCCAATCATGCCCATTCAAATGCTCAACTTGCCTTATGGTAGGTACAACGAAGAGGATAAATAATTAATGTCAAGGCTCATATTTTGGGTTTAAAGAAAGAAAAGATTTCATTTTATGCTCAAAGGGGGTTCATTAAAGGTAACGTCATGGTGGCTTTTTAAGCAATAGGGGCAAATCCTAATTGCCTTCATTGTTTTAATATTTGCATAAGATTATGTGATCTCAACTAGTATTTGTAAGCAAGTTCTAGAGTTCCTTAATTATGAAAGAACACTTTTAACAAAATACTTGAATTTGGTGTTTAATATTTAAAAAATGCTCAAATTCTTACCAAATGAGAAGTGTCATTCATCTATCACAACAAGCTAATTTCCCTTTAATAGAAATCCAAGTCAATCAGCTTAAGCAGGTAAGTAGACTCATTCACTCATTTTATGCATTTCTAATCCAGATCGAGTTCATTTAATAACCATGCATCTCTAACTACTAAATGAGAAAATAAACACACAACACACAAATAATAAATATTTTTTTAACTACACCCCTCCCCCCTAATAAATATCACATTATTCCTAATGTGATACATGAAAGTAAAAGAGGGGTCTATGTAGCACCCAACTCTCATAGGGCATATCCCCGAATATACCGATGGTATTCGAGAACATACTCTATGAGGGTGGTGCACTAGAATAGTCAGTCAAACTTATTGCAAAATTCTTCAAACATCACATGCATATTTCAGAAAACCGATAATCATTTTCGGCCCATTTTATTCGTAAACATTTTCAGTCACAAGTGTTACAAACAATAAACATACCATCAGAATTTTAATAATCATTTGGGCCCATTATACTAACAAAAGGCTTCCAAGTCATAACTTTTATTACAAACTGAATTCACATATACATTATACAGAATTCATATATAAACATTCAACAATTGCGGGAAACAAATCTGAATACAAAATAACTATAGACATATGCAGATGCAAACTAATCCCGACCTCTATCTCTTATTCGATTGCAGTGGCTATACTCCAATTTGTCTATCTGGGTATCTTATGAACCTGAAAGACAATGTTGTAATTTTGGTGAGTTTTGCAAACTCAGTGAGTGAATCATCCTCGATGGGCTCACTCATATCAACACAGAACACTTCACATATTCATATTCACAAACAATTTGCACATTCATAAATTGCACATCATTTTCATATATTTTATTTCAATCATTTAGTTAATACACTTCAATTTATATAAATGCAATGCACATGTGACTCACTTCCAGTTGTTACTTTGTTGTGATTGAGTGCTTTTAACTGTCCCGTATCTATTGTAGATATTGAGTCTATTGATAACTGTCCCGTATCCAATGAGGATACTGGGCTCATTATGCACATTTAGCCTTTGGCTCTTAATCACATTATGAGCTTTAAGCTCTTTTTTGGTAGCTACTTCGGTCGCAACTGCCTTTATCTGATTATGCATATCATGTAATGAAATGCATGAATTCACATATATGCAATCAATCACATTTATTCAATACACATTCACCCTTTTGCATTTTCATCGGATCTATACCTGACATTCAAAGAAACATTAAGAACACTTTTATTTATTTCTCATTCACATTTAATGAAGCACTTCCAATACATTCACATTTATCAAACTCCTCGGACTAGTTATGTCCGAAATTGTCTCAATCACATTCACATCAGTAATAATTTAATACAAAAATTTAAAACAAAATAATGAAATAAATGTGATACCATCTAGGTCGACTCACAGTATGCTCCAGATTAACATTTGCTTCTATGATTTGAAAATGTTTGCACGCTAACGTTCAATCCTGTGTATTAACTTCATGCAATATACATTTTGTACACACATTACTAATTTGCATAATCTCATAAACATTCATTCATATACGTATGTATATGAATTATGTGTAATGCATGCTCAATTTGACTATTCTAGGTATGTTTCCTTAATCTCATATCTCAATCACTCAAACAATTTCAATTGTATATGTCTAACTTGCACTTAGGTTTATAGCTCAAAGAAATTAGTTATTCTAATATCAAAATTCAATCATTCATCATTTCTTTTCTTGCATTATAAGATCACATAATATCCAATTTCTCATCATTTGTTGATCCAACTATCACATAAAAGATAACATCTCACACTTAAGGCCATTCCTACAATTGTGTAGGCCATCCCACGATCATGGGATTCATTAACAGAACACATTTTCACCACCCTTTCAATTCCCACGATCATGGAGACATTCCCATGATCGTGGGTTTTGTTATCTATAAATTTCCACCCTTTTCTTCATGAATTCCCAGATTTTTAACTCTCATATGTTACAACCAAACCATCTTATGCTTAATTAATCATTTCTACTTCATTTCCCTTTCATTTTCATCTCTATTCCAACTCAAAACATCCACAAAACAAATCATACATTGCTGTCCACTTATCATACTAGACAGAACATCAATGTATAATTATATTCATCAATGTTTCAACACCCATTCAACTTCTTTATCAACTTCACTTTATCTCTAAACTTTCATCTTAGTTCTCCTCATTTCAAAAACATAACTCATCACCTTTGTTAACATAACTTTAACTTTCATTATACCCTTAATTCATAACTTATAATATCTACATAGCAACTTATCACTCATGGTTTTCATACTCTCAAAACAGAACATAAACACATGTACTCATCCATCAATTTACTGCACTCATCCCAAACACAAATTAGGTCATATACACATCTTTTCTTTTATCAACTATCAACTCTCATTCAAACAAAATTTCATTATTAATCATCCATAAAACAATACATAATCTATTATTTGTCATTATAAGAAAACAAAACATCACAATTATTCATGTCTTCATCTATATATCATCACTCTTCAACCAACATTTTTAGGATCATTAAATCTCAAGAACATCTCTATATCAACTTATGAATTGTTATTTGTCATATATGCAAAAACAAGACATCTATATGCTCATTTCTTCATTAAGGTTTCAACATGTGTTCATCACCATTTTATGGTCTATCAACTTCTAACTATCATTAAAATATTTCTCTTTAACACAACCTATAAGATCATCAAGATACTTACTTGTTTTAGCTCCCAAGCTTCTTCAACTCACGTAAACCCTAGCTCCTAAAACATCATACGATCAACAGTATTTTAGGAAAGAAAGGTTGGGCTTTCATCATCAAAGTGGAGACAAGTAAATATTTGGAGTAGCTAGATAAAGGATGTTTGCAAAGCTTAATGTTGATGGTTAGAAAGGAGAGAGTGTCATGTAGAGAAGAAAGAAGAGAAGAAAGCAATGAAGAAGACGAAGGCATTTATCCAAATGAAAAACAAATTAAAGATGTCTTATAAATTGAGTTAAAGAATCATGGGTGAGATGTGGTTAGGCAATTGACACTTGTCATTTGCCATATGTCACCATCTTGTAGTTTCCAATGGGTCCTCATTAATAACCAGTCCATTTGTCTCCAATTACTAATCCAATTGTCTCCGAATTTTTTATGACACTTGTCATTAAATCTTAATGTCACTTATCAATAATTTCTACTACCATTTGACATTTTTTTACTACCATTTATCAATTATCTTGTCACTTGGCATTTTTCTGGTCCAAAATACTCATAAATATTAGAAATTCTCTAAATTTTTACCAAAAATTCTAAATCAATATTTATACTCACCAAATCAATTTTAAGACATAAAATTCACTATTCATATTATAATCACATTAAAATCATTTATACCTCAGAATATGTCAAATGAGTGCATAAACAGACATTGTAATATGTATAAAACAATCAAATTCACGTGTGTATATGCTAACATTATGTATGAGTATGAAATGCATTTTTCTAATCTCTCATTGCTATTTCTCATTTAAAAAAATCTAGAGTTTAACCCTTGGTATGAAAACGAGATAGTACAGTCTAAGACAAAATTAACACGTACAAGGACAAACATTAAAAACTAAAAGACATTAAACGAACAAGCAACAAAGAAATGGATAAAAATACAATACGAATGTGGGGTGATCACTGCGTTGATCTGATGTGGAGTGTGGTGTATTGTATAGAGGAATTAAGACAACTACAAGGAAAATAGATAGAAGAGACGAAAGAGTAAGCCCTTACTGCGTACACAAAGAAAGCAAACAAAGTTAAGTTTCGCTAAGAAAATTAACAACAAACAGATAATTGAAAAATAAACATAAATTAAATGGGTTGTTTCTTTAACATCTTGTAATTGGATGCTTCAATGGTCATGCTCAAGGTGGGTCACTTAAAGTGATTGTTTCCACCGTTTCTTCCTTTTCACTCGAATATGTCTTAACGTATCTCCCAAATGCTTCCTCAGTTGCATCCACTAGCAATTGACAACATTCATCACTCTCTTTACCATATTCCAGCTTCTTTCCTTCTTCCTACAAGGCAAAATCACAATATGCAACATTAACTTGATCGAAAAAAGAACAATCTTCGAAAACAGTAGTAGTAGGAATAGGTAATAGGTGATTAATTGATTATAAATTTATTCCATAACACTTAGTGATTATTATTACAAAATTGCTTAAGATATTCACTTTGACTCATATGATTTTAGACACAATTCGGAAGCAAAAAAATTAAAGTGAGTCGAAAGTACTACATTTGGACTGTTTTCCAAATAATCACTAACTCACAACGTCGATGCAAGATAGTGATTTAATGGATAACATATTTAATGGACAACATATGTTGGAAGCATAAGGAGGTAGAAAATCAACACTCACATGCATGCTTTTGTACGTAAGAATGTGAATTAATGGCAGCACAACAAAGGATGATGGACAGTAATGTTTAATGGATAAGAGAGAGCTAAACAGCAGCAGATAGCTAGAGGTATGAAGTATAAAATGGTAACACAGTAAAAAGTAAAATGCACCACCTTGGAGGTAAGAAACAGAAAACGTAGTGCAGCACAGCTGAAGGAAACAAGAGCAAAACGCATACAACATCAGGAGAATGTTTCACGCAAACAACGTATACGTAACGTAGATGTTTCATGCTAGCAAAAAATGACGACGTGCTATAGCAGAACCAAGAGACCAAAATGCAACAACCAGAATTAAAATACGGAAGCAAGTTGGAATGAAGAAAACACTATCGTTGGGATGGAAAAAACTTTGTCAAAGGCAGGAGCTAAAAATGCACAGTAGCAAAAGATAAAATGTAGAAGCAATGAGGGTTTAGAAGGTTGGTTATAAATAAAACCATAAAACAGTAAAGAGGAACGTGGGTTTGAGAAAAAAGAGAAAACAGAGAATACATTCGATGGAGGCTCTTAAGGTTGAAGCAATTTCTTCTTGGAAGAGCATAAAGAGGGTTATGGCAACTCTCAACATTGAAAAACCCATGAAGGGTTAGCTTTTCCAACATCGCTTCGGAGGCAGCATCGACGCCAATAACCCAGTGAAGCATTCCTTCCTTGTTTTTTTTATTTCTTTCTCTTTTTAGAAATTGTTTATATTATCCGTTGTGTATGGATTTGGGTATTGTGAAAAAATGATTTTAATGTGTTCATTGGATCATTTGTTTACAAACCCATTTTTAGAATTTCAATATAATCAGTAATTGTTATATTTGAAATTCATGTATAGCGACTAATAATTCGTAATCACTAGGGATAACATAACTTGGGTTAAATGACGCATCATATGTGGTTGTTGCCTTAATTAATCGATTTTCCTAATTCGTAATGCTACTGCCTAATTGAATCTAGAGATCATTTCCTAAGTTATTTGGTGGTTAGGTTTAATTAACGATCATATCTTGATTAAACACTACTCAAGGGAAAACTTGAGTTAGTTACTAACCTACGACTAATAGTTCAAAGAGAGGTAAAAGAACAATAAATCAATGAAATACATTTAATTAGAGTGTAGGCCAAGATTGAACCAAAGAATCAAGTCCTTACTGAATTCCGCACTTTTATCATTTTTTACATGTTTTCTTTAAATTGCTTTTGTTAGCTAGTTTAACTTTATTTTATTTTCTTATTTTTAAAACCAAAACCCCTCAAAATCTAAACACTGCTTAATTTCATTTTAACAACTTTATATACACTCTCTATAGGATCGACTTAGACTCACCGCTGCTATAGTAGTAGTCTAGTTTACTTTGACTAGCATTACGACGCATTGCCAATTTTGGAGTCGTTATTGGGGAGTGCCGTTTTTTTGTTTTTGCTTTTGATTTTAATTGGTGTTTTGTATATATTTGTTCTTAATTAGTTTATTTTAAATTATTTCTTGATAGTTTCATTTTCTATTTCATGTTTGTTATTTAAAAAAGTATAAAATAAAAAATCATAGATGGAAATATTTTTTCTTTAACTCTTACTCTCAATCCTATAACCAAGGTTGGACTGATCAACCTAACTTTAGTTATAGATGGGATAATCAATAAAGTTACTTCTATGATAGCTTGCAGGACGCATAAGAATTCCCGTACAATCACAGAAGTTTCTTATCACAATTCAGGTACATCTTTGGAAGAATTGATTAATGTTATGATTGTTAATACTTTTCAATTTTAGCAGGATGTACAATAATAGTTCCAGTAGGTTATACAATAGCAACTTCAATAGGGTATACAATAACTCTGGCAGGATACAACATCTAGACTCCACAAGTGGTAAGCCAAAGGTTGAGATGGCAGTGACGATTGACTACCTAGAATCACAAACGAAAGAGGAGCAGCCATATCAACCCGAGGTATACCTAATGGAAGTTAGTGCAGAAACCTTACAAAGTGATGAGGAATTCGAGAATCTTGAGTGCACTACTCAAGGAATTGCTTATGCCGAAGAACTAGAGAATGAGCTTGAAGTAGAAACAGATATATCTTTTAGCTCGAAGGTAAATATTGAATTCCAATTTGTTGTTAAGGTTGATTCTTTATTTTTACCTAGCAGTTTCTAGAAATTGAGCGACAATGAACGAGGTGAAGAGTCATTTGAGATATTTCCCAAGAGCATAGGCTCAGTAAAGATTGAGAGTTTGAAGGTATGGCATATGCTAAATATGACACACTATCAACCAAAAACTTATCCTGAACTACCTCACGTGGAAATGGCTCAAAATGTAACACCCGAAGATCAAATTTTTGTCTTGTAAGGGAAGTGTGGAGTCAAGCTAGCAACCCTAAACAAAGATGCTTTTTAAGAAGCAACCTAAGGGAAGTAAATTTCTTTTCTTTAAATTTTCGCATTTCTTTTTATATGCAAGTGTGTTTTTACGTTTTTGTTTCTTACTTATTTTAAGTTTCAATCAAAATGAGAGGAAACACAAAATAAACAAACAAACAATTTTTTATTTTTTATTGCTTCTAGGATTATATAGTCATGATTAGAGAATGAATTGACTAGAGAATTTCATTGCAACTTTAGCATGTACTTTTACTTTTGTGATTAGTCAATATGCATTATCTTTAAAAGAGTAGTGACTACTTTAGAAGAGTAGTGACTAGTGGTAGACAAACCAAAGAGATTTTGAGCCTTTATAGACTGACATTTTCATATCAGTCTCATTGTCTTTGTTTATGTTTGGCCTTTATGACATGTACATCCTAACTTTGCTTGAATTTCTATTCAAGGCCGCATTTTTACCACATGCATTAATATGGAGATAATTAGGCATTTTTTTACTTCTTTTTTATTAAGCCCCCTTGAGCTTTATTTGCCTTTTCTTTGTGTATTAACCACATTATATGCTTTAACCCTAACCAAATATCCTTCCTAAGATTTAAAGCTAGTAGAACATTTGTTGATTATTGAGTTTGTAGATATACCAAAGTATAAGTGTGGGGGTGTATATATGTGTGGGTTGGTTATAATGTTGGGATGTTATTTTATGTCTTATCATTGAAATTTTAATGTTGATATAGTTTCTTTTAATTTTCATAAGAACAAAAAAAGAGAAAAAAGAGAGAAAGAAAGAAAAGAAAAAAGTAAAAGCAAAAGAAAAGAAAAGAAAAAGAAAGAAAGAAAAGAAAAGAAAAGAAAAGACAAAAGTTTAAATAAAATTTTCTAGGAGGAAGTGCATGTGTGTTGAAAAGTTGTTTATGATTAATGCATCCTCCTAAAGTTATGATGAATGGGTTATTTGAATATGTTTAATATAAGGTGAATGTTGGTTTGGAAGGTTCACTCTTTATGGTTTCAATGTGTTTTCATCATTTGTATGGGTGATCCCTTTAGATTGGTATATGCTTCATATGGTTTATGTGTGAGAGCTAAATTGAGTCGTGAAATATAATTGTTGCATTCATCATAGTTGACGGTACCCAGTTTTGTATGAATTTTAACTTGTGCACTTGATATTTTATTGAGTGTTATTTGATGGCTTTCATGCTATTTTACCCAAATACATCTGACCTTGCCTTTTCCCATATTACAATCCTAAAAATTCCTTTGATTCATGATTTTACGTGTGACCTTTAGTGGTGGAGAAATGAAATGATATGCAAAGTTGTGGATTGTCATGATTATGAATGGTATTGAGTGTACCCATGGATATATTTTAGTTAAACATAATTTTCAAGTATACCATTAGATTGCTCGATTTTTAAAGGTATTGAATGTTGATTGATCATAAACAAAAGCTTCGAATGTTGAGTTCTTGCTATGATTTTCAAAGGTCATTCATCTTTGTTTATGATTATATATTCTTGGGAACATATGGGAAATGAGTCAATGTTTTAGGTCTTTGAGCATAATTTTGATGTTTTACCAAAGGACAGCCAAAAGCTAAGTGTGAAAGAAATTGATAGGTGCTTAATTGATTATGAATTCATTCCATAACACTTAGTGATTATTGCTATGAAATTGTTTAAGATATTCACTTTGACTCATATGTGATTTTAGGCACAATTCGGAAGCAAAAAAGTTAAAGTGAGTTGAAAGTACTATATTTGGGTTGTTTTCCAAAGAATCACTCACTTACGGCATCTATGCAAGATAGTGATTGAATGAACAACATATTTAATGGACAAAACATGTTAGAAGCATAAGGAAGTAGAAAATCAACACTCACATGCATGTTTTTGCATATAAGAATGTAAATTAATGGCAGCATAGTAAAGGATGATGGACGGTAGAGTTTGAATAAGGGAGAGCTAAATGGCATAAGGTAGATGGCAGAAAGCATGAAGCATAAAATGGAAACACAATAAAGAATAAAACACACCAGATAGGAGGCAAGGACTAGAAAATGTAGCATATCACAGGTAAAGGAAGCAAGCGCAAAATGCATGCAATACCAAGAGAATGTTTCATACAAATAACGTCTATGTAAATGCAGAAGTTTCATGCCAGCAGAAAATGATGATGCACAACAGTAGAGCCAAAAGAACAAAACACAACAACTAGAAGGAAAATACGGCATCAAATTATAATAAAAAAACATTACCGTTTGGGTGGATGAAATGTTGTCATGGGTAGGAGATAAAAACACACAGTGGAAAAAGATAAAACGTAGAAGCAACAAGGGTTTGGAAGGTTGGTTTTAAATAAAGCCACAGAACAGTAAAGAGTAATGTGGGTTTGACAAAAAGAGAAAACAGAGAAGACATTCGGTGGAGGCTTTTGGGGCTGACGCAATTTCTTCTTGGGAGAGCATAAAAAGGGTTATGGAAGCTCTTAACATTGAGAGACCCATAAAGGGCTAGCTTTTTCGAAACCAGCTTAGAGGCAACATCGACATCGACAACCTGGTTAAGCATTCCTTCCTTGCTTTTGTTATTTCTTTTTCTCTTTAGAAATTGTTTATGTTATCCGATGTGTATGGATTTGGGTATTGTGAAAAGATGATTTTAATGTGTTCATTGGATCTTTTATTTACAAAACCATTGCTAACATTTTGATATAATCTATAATTGTTATATTTGAAATTCATTTGTAGCAACTGATGATTCATAATCATTAGGGATAATAGTTTCCTTGATTAATCAGTTTTCCTAATTTGTAATGCTACTGCCTACTTGAATCTAGAGATCATATGCTGGGATATTTGATGGTTAGGTTTAATTAATGATCGTATCTTGACTAAACACTATTTAAGGGAAAACTTGGGTTAATTTTTAACTCACGATTAATAGTTCAAATAGAGTTAATAGAATAAAAAATCAATTAATTGTGTTTATTTAGGGTGTAGGCCAAAATTGAACCAAAAAATTGGGTCCTTACTGAATTCCCCACTTTTATCATTTTTTACATGCTTTCCTTAAATTGCTTTTGTTAGTTAGTTTAGCTTTATTTTATTTTCTTATTTTTAAAACCAAAACCCCCTCAAAACCTAAACAGTGATTAATTTTATTTCATTAACTTTACACGCACTCTATGTGAGATCGACCTAGACTCGCTGTTGCTATGATAGTAGTTTATTTTATTTGGACCAGCATTACGACGCGTTGTCAACAGGTTTAGCATTAAAGATTGAAAATTCTACTGTTTCTCCTAAAACAGTCATGCTCAACTTTCCATTCTTCATTCATTCAAGGTATTATTAGTGGCCATAAAAGGCCTCCCTAGGAGTATGGTATGCGTCTTCCCTTGCTGTTTATCTTCCCACATGTCTAAGACCACAAAGTCTATAAGAATAATCAATTTGCCACCCTTCACCAACACATCTTCCATTATTCCTTTCGTATAATAGATTGACTTATAAGCTAATTATAGACACATATTGGTTGCTCTTCACTATCCTAGATCTAGTTTCTTATAAATAGAGTGAGGCATATTTTGCTTTCTCTAAGATCAAACATACCCTTAGCCTTATCACCATTACCCATTGATACTTGCACGATAAAATGTCCGGGATCTTTCAGTTTGGAGGGTAAATGCGGCTGTAGAATTGCCCATGCTACTTCTAAAACTATTACCTTTTCGTTAGGCTCAAATTTTCGTTTCTTGGTGCTTAATTCCTTGAAGAATTTGACATAAGCCAGCATGTTCCTAATCATATCTAAATCAATTCCTTAAGGCGACTTGGATATGGAATTGGTGGTCAATAAAGATCTGTCGCCTTATGTAGTTTTTTTCCTTCATTTTCTTTGGTGTCATGCTTAAGTTGTTCACCCTTCTGAATGTGACTTGAAGAGTTTCTCCTATTGCTTTTCTCATTCTGCTCATCTTCTTCTTGGGTGAGGCTTTCCTTCTTTTGATCATTAGTGTCAGGTAGCTCAAAAGGAAGCTCAACATGATTGCCAATCACTTTACCACTTCTTATAACGGTGATCGCTTAGGCTTGCTTGGGTTGAATAGGAAATCTTCCCTTTTGATTCTTATGCATTTGATCTGCAAGTTGCCCCATTTGAATCTCAATCCTCTTAATAGATGCTTCTAAGGAGTCAAACCTCTTGTTATTCATTTCTTGATTTTGAGTTGTGACCCGAATGAATGCATTCAAACTTTCCTCCAAAGAAATATTTTTTGGTAGGTTGTCATTTAAGGATTACCCTTTGAAAAATTTTGACCTCCAAAAATTCTGATTTTACGATTAGGTTGCATCAATGGGTTATTGGTCTTCCAAGAGAAATTGGGGTGGTTTCTCTAACCAGGGTTGTAGATGTTCGAGTATGGATCATTTTGGTCCCTTGGTTGAAAAATGTAAGTGAGTTAACTTGTTTTTCCCTATCGAAAGGTTCATAAAAATATGTACAAACATTCACTCTATGACTAAAAGTTCTGCATATACCAAACACTTCTTGATTTGGAACATTCTGGGTTATCTCATAGTTAGCATCTTTACATGCCTCGTTAACTCAGCTAACTATATAGCCAATTCTTGATTCGATATCACCTCATGAACTCTAGCTCTTCTTCCCCTCATACTCTTTCTTTTTAGAATTAGCCCCCAATATTTCAAAGATTTCATACGTTTATTTGGCCTTCCTCTCTCCTACAGCTCCTATTACTTCTTTTTCCACCGTGTACTAGCACTACTGCATCAACCCATCATAAAAAAATTAGTTTAGCATGTGAAGCGGAAAATGATGGTATGGACATTGTATCGGCAAGAACTTAAAGCGTTCCCACACCTCATGGAATGGCTCTCCCTCCATCTGAGTAAAGGTAGTTATTTTAGTGCACAATTCAAATGTCTTTTGATGGGAATAGGACTTTCCCGTGAATTTGTTGTACACCTCCTCTCATGTAGTCAAAGACTCGTAAGGAAGGGTCATCAACCATGCCTTAGCCTGATTCTTTAATGTGTATAGTAAGCATCTCATTCTGAGTTGATCTTTGTTTAATCCATCTAATAGAAAGGTTTGGAGAGTGGTATAGAATTCTCGAATGAAGTTTAAAGGGTCTTTGTTGGGAACCTTATAGAACGATGGCAATATGTTATAATGGATGCTCTTCAATTCATAGTTCCTAGCTGCTTCTCCTAAATGTATGCACAAAGTGGCAGTACTAATCACTAGTCTAGCATACTCCTTCATCATTAACTGCCTTTCACCCATCTTGTGGTTATTCACTTAATCTTCACGCTTGGGTTCCTCGTGATTGTCTTTAGAGTCCACTTAAAGTCTTCATCTTTGATGTATGTTATCAAAAAAGGGACATGTTTAATATCCAAATATCTCCTTTCTAGCATAAACACAATTCATCATATCCATACACTTCAGTACCATATTACTATCAATAGAAGTATCAAAGAAATAAAATAGTAAATACTAAATGAGCTATGAAAAGAAAACAAATAACAGTTGGTTAAACTAAAAAGTAACAAGTTCAGTAAATAAAAAAGAAACTAACAATAGATGAAAAATAGAATAAGCAAACAAGGATTGGGTGAGTGTGAAGGTGGTGATCTCCTGCATACCCCTCTCAAGTTTCCTACATTAGCTCTCACCTTTTGTTTTAGCTTGTTCTCACTAGATGATCAAAGACTTCCAACTCTCAAATATGTTTCTCTCTTCTTCACTCACTCTCTCTGTTTCTCTTCTCTTCTTCCCTTCTTTCTCTCTATCTACCTTCTAAATTGTCTTTCTGTGTAGATAATGGAGAGTGAATGAAAGATGACATCTTTGCCACTACCGTCTCCTTCTATTTGTAGTATGCTACTAGGTCTAGGGTTTCGTGTCATCAATCTCTACAGCTTCCACATAATAAGTAAAAAAGGAAATGAAAGAGGTGTGTAAGTCACGATTATGCATGTAAGTTACAATTATGACTTATAGATGCACGACTGTGTATATAAGTCATGAGCTGTGACTTACACATGGACAACTAGTTATATGTAGTTCATGCCACATTCATAAAATAATTTGATTAAGATTTATGCAATATCCACACCAATTTCACTCAATCTATCTCACATTTGAATCAAAACACAAGGATTTGTAACCAAACTCAAGATATGAAGGCAATTAAAAGCAATAAAAACTAGACACATCAATACAATAAAAATAAAATAACATAAAATAAAATAACTACAAAAAAATAATGGCTAGAGTAACAACATTTAGATGATCCTAATATTACTATTCCTAGGCAACATTGCCAAAAACTTGGTTGGCCATTTGAATTAACAGTAAGTGCACGGTGTAGCTGTAGCTAGCATAGGCAAGTACGGGTTAATGCCACGAAGGCAGTAAATACTAGTAATTACTTTTTTCCTATTATCTAGCCTATGAATTAGATATTGGATTTTTAATTTAAACAAATACAATAAAATAGGAAATAATAATGAATGCATAAGACTAAACAAATTACATGGAAAATTTAATATCAAAGATTAGTGTCTCGGTAATGAATTCCCCTAAAAATCATTAAATAGTTAACTTTTTATCATGCAATTACTTTATTAACTATTAGACCATGATAATTCCTATTTTATGTTAATAACTCTCTCGATACTACTAACCACTAATTTATAGGGTGATTAACTTAAATATTTTTTGTTAAAGTTCCTAAGATTATATTATTGATTTATTAATTCCATTATTAGGTTTGACCCTAACCTACATGATTTATGTTGACGTAAGTCTAGGTTTACAATTAAATCCTTGCAATTATGGTAAATCTATTCACATAAAATGGATCTCTTAATCTCAATTTTATGAAATAAAATCATGTAATAATATTCTAGATCTATAAGAACATGCATAAAACATATAATTAAATCATAATAGATAAATCAAAATGATTGCATTAAATAAAAGAATTATGAAATATTGTTATTCCAACTCGGGTAATTATACCTAGAAACCAAATATGTTTAGTTACATATAATAGAAAACAACATGAAAGATAAACATGAAGAAAAGCTAATAGAAAACAAAGGAATCATAATTCTAAATCTCCCTTTATTTTATTGAATTTTCTTGCAAGTTCGAGGGTTGATGTTGTAATCTATTAGATCTTTTGATTATTTCTTTGCATTCTCTACATCTTTAAGTCAATATTGTCCCTTCTATAGGCTTTCTATATCTAGAATATGCTCCAAAAGTTTGTTCTTTTCTGTTCGTCTCTGTTCACGTCCTTCTATCTCAAAATTTAGGGTTTCTGGATATACACGATCACTTACACGACTGTGTAAGAGACTGTGAATCTCTAAAACACTTAAAATTATGAATTTACATGTTTTGAGAGACTTACATGGCCACATACAAAGCCATATATATCTCCAAATAGTTTCAAATATTTGTTTTATGTCACAATTTCATGTGAATTCCTCTCCTTTTGGTCTGCTTTTAGTCCATGAAGGTAATTATCACCTGTGAATGCATTTGGAGTAAAGTAAGTACCAAATATACAAGAAATTATAAAATATCAAGTAAAATACATCAAATATAGGTGTATAATTATATTCAAATTAACATCTATCACTACAAGAAAATCATGGAATAGCGGCGGAAATTTTCCGACGGACAAAAATCCGACGTTATTTATTGACAGAAAATTACTGTCCGCCGGTAAATAAACTATACTGTTTAGATATAGCGATGGAACTATATATCCGTTGGCAATACTGGAGGGAAAAAATTTCGCACAAAATCTCTGACAACATATAGCGACGACACAACCTACGGCGTCAGAATAAATTATGGGAACAGTTCCTGCAATTTAATTACTTCGGATATATACCGACGGAATTATTTCTGTCAAAAATTTACCGACGGATTAGACACCACCATTGGTAATAATTGCGGGAATTACTTCTTCAATTAATTAGCTTCGTACAATTACCGACGGTGAAGATACCGTCAGTAAAAGTGATTCAACCCCTTTTATATACCGATGTAATGTGTTCCATCGGTATCCGTTTAATTAACTTTACAAACGACATTGGTGATCCATCGGTGAATCATCGTGTTTATCAGACCAAATGGTTAGCTTTTCATTAATTGGATCGACGAAAGGTGGGTTTCTGTCGCAAAAAGAAGCGGTTACACAGGCGATGAACTAATTGGGAAACTTAAATACTGACGGAATTTATATTCCGTCGGTAACTATCAGCTATTTGCTAAACCAAAGGTCGTCGTTTGGTTGAAGACGAGGCGGTAAAACCTGAATCACCGACGGAATTTGTATTCCGTCATTGATTCATCAGTTTTAACAAAAACACATGACGTGCGTTTCATCAATTGTATCGACGGACTGAGTTTTTCCGTCACAAAAAGAGCAGTAACTAAAGTGGTGAAGTAATTTGGAAATTCAAATACCAGCGAAATTTAGATTCCGTCGGTAAATGTCGGCAATTTGCTTCTTCGCTTGGTTAAAGATGACGAGGTAAATCCTAAATTACCTACGGAAAATATATTCCGTCGGTGATTCAGCACCTTTAACTCGCGCTACCGTGCGCCCCCTTCTTCTCTCCTCACGATCGCCCTCTATTTTTCGACACCCTCTCTTGCATTTTTTGACCATTTCGACTATTTTCTTACTCATCGTGCATCGTTTGAGGTAAGCTCTCTAATGGGTGTGTTATTTCTCCAAAAAAAGCATGTTTTTAGTGTTAATAGTGGGTGTTTGGTGATGAAATCTTGCTTGATAATTGTTGTTGTTTGCATTTTTTTCATATAATTATTGGTTTATTTGGTGTTTATATGTGTTGTTGTTGGTAAATAATGAAAAAATGCACTTGATTTGTGGTTAGATTGAAATTATACATATTGCCTATGAGATGTTCGAAAAAAAGCCTTTTATGATGTTTGAAATGTTTCTTTGTAATTGTTATATGAATTTGAGAATTTGAATGCTTAATTTCGATAAAATGCTTAATTTGAAGTTTGAATTTATCGAATTTAACATTTAA
>JANQBM010000007.1:14623023-14645127 GCA_025594535.1 Erythroxylum domingense | reverse complement strand
TTGTTCGTTTTAAGTATCCTTGGTGGGGAATTCCTCCCCCGTGGGCCACGAGTCCAGATGTCACGTAGGACGTCAGGTCATGGACCCGCCCGGGGAGGGGTTCCAGCAACATATAAGTGAGTCATCTTGGTGAGTAAGAGATAGTGGAACTTCATAAACGGAGCTTATCGAAGGATGACAAATATAGGAAAGTAGAATTTTGTAAGTTTTGTATGTTTAGTAAAAAGTCTCGGATAACCTTCATTGATGTAATGTTTGGGGAGTGACATATGTTGGAAGAAATATATAAAAAGGTTATGGTAGGTTTAATAATGAGTAGTGCTAGTTCAAAGTTAGTACTGTAACAGTCTAAAACAAATGCTGAGGGGGTTGGAAATTCTAATTCAGGAGATAAAAACAATGTTAAGAAGAAAACATTAACATGATCTACCTAAAGATAGAGTGAGAAGCACTATTAAGCAGTCAAGGAGATAAGAAGAAAACATTAACATGATATAGATAAAGATAGAGTGAGAAGCTCTATCAAACAGTCAAAGAGATATGATTGGGGAGATTTAGTCACGTATGCTCTGACCATTAGTAATAGAGTTGAAAATAGATTTCAGGTGACTAATGAAAGTTAGGTGAAAGATAAACGAATGAGGGCTACGATGAAAAATGTAAGGTTTCATAAGATTGAGAAATTGACTTCATCTGGTCAGATCTCGTTGAAAAAAGGTTCACATTTTAGAGGATGCAACTAATATGTTACAAAATTTGTTATCTGTAGAGAAGTTTAAGTGTAAATTGAGCTTGATGAATGATCACATAGATTGAAGCCTTTAGGGGCTTATGTGGTAAGGAATAATTCTTGGTTAGACATTGGAAAATTCAATTAAAAGTGGGCAATTATGAGTTATGCCTTGAATTTTAGTGAAGTAGAATTTCAATGACCTTAGGATTATGGTGAAATAGAGTTTTAATGACTTTAGGATTATAATGAAATAGATTTTCAATGACCTTAAGTTTTTGTGAAATAGAATATCAATAACCTTAAGATTATGTCAATAAAATTTCTCTTTGATTAGACTTCTTACATGTAACTCTATAAATACCTTTTAAAGAGTTTTGTAAGGTAGTAGTCTTGGTCATACTTCTCCTTGTTTCATCTTTCTCATAGTAATCAAAGAATTTATTTCCTTGCTTGTAAATTCTTTGGTTATATACTTACATATTTTTCATATATATTGCTTTTTTTTCACACAACAAATCTAAACCTAACTACAACTATGATATTTCTTTACATCCCTCAACTTCTTTCTTAAGACTATCCCTCAACTTCTTTCTTAAGACTATCCCTCAACTTCTTTCTGAAGACTTACTGCTTTTTCCATAAGTCCAGCTCAATTAAAAAGATCAATCATACAAGCATAGTGCATATTTTTAGGCTTTACATTATATTCCTTCATTAACGTCGATTAATAAAAAACATCTTGATAAATGTATTTCATGAGATAACATCTCTTTTAGCCATTACATTAAACATGCTAACTACATCCCTAAAACTTCTACTGCAATTTTAAAATAACATCAACATATGACCCATAAAAGCATCCAAGTCAAACCAAGTTCAACCACATGAACATCCATACCCTTTTGAGTATTAAAATTATCAGTTTATGTTTTGAGAAAAATAGGGAATGCATGATTATTCTATCTAACAAGCCATTTTAAACTAATCCATTATAAATTTCAAATATTACACAAACTCTATAATCTAAAATGACTGAATGAGAGTGTTCTATAAGAAGGCAAATTTAGAATACTGAACAATTTCATCAAACAAAGGATAAAAGATTATTGGTTCATAATAAGTTGCATGATAAAGAATGGCCACATTGTTTCCAAAGAGATGGTTGCAAATGTTTTTCATATTAAGTTATACAGATTATATGAAATGAAGGTGGTTGCAAAGGTAAGGAATTAAGACTATTCAAATCGTATGAAATGGAAAAAGAATATTGGAAATTAGGATTCTTTTTAGTTTAATTAGTGTTAAGGTGGTTTATTTTAATTAAATAAGGGTTGTTAGATTAATAAGAGTTAAGTTAAAGTAATTAAAATAGAAAATTTTTATTTAATTAGAATAAATGGATCTCACATGTCACGTGACATACATATAGCAAAGTGGAACTCACATGACTAATAAACAATAAAAAATAAATGTAATATCAATACTTACATGACATATTACTAATGGAAAAATGATATTATCAAAATTTATTTCTATTTAGGGTTTAAATTGAAATGTTTAAAAATGTTATGATCTAGTTTGAATGCTCTAAAATGTTAAGATCTAACCTATATTTTGGTGTAAATATTAGGGTTTAAAATAAACTTTTTGTCTATATAATATTATTATAGACAAGTAGTGTTGTAGATATTTTGTTTTACAATGTCTTTAAAGAAATGGGTATCACAATGAACAAACTAAAACATATGATGAAACTTATGCTTGATTTTAAAGGAGATCATATCTATATTAAAAGAAAGATATATGTACCCATCACATTAGGAATATGACTATGATAGATAATGAATATGATAGAGTTTTGTATAGTAAGAAGACCTTTTATATACAATGCCAACCTTTCCTTTATGTTGTCATCCTTTCACCTTATCAAATGTTAATGAAAATTTTAACCTTGAATATGGTAAAAAAATATTGGGAGAATAAATGATGGTGGAATAATGTTACACTGCTACCTTAAAAGAAAAGAATGTTACATTCATTATAAATGAGTAAGAAGTGGATGTTAGGAATCTGAGAAAAGAGATTAGGGGAGAACCAGGTAAAGAAATCGAATAGGTTACAATATGAAAACTTGAAGATTGATGCATAGATGGAAGAAACTATGATAGAAGCCTTAAACAAATTCTTATTCCGACACTTAGACATTTTTATGTGACGTTCAATCATCATGTCTAAGGTGAGAAGGGAAAAAATTTCCCATAATGTTAATGTGGATTCCTTATTTAAACCAGGAAAAAAAGAAAAGAAAATAAGCCTTAGAATAAGAAGTCGTTAAGTTGTTAGAAGAACATTTCATCAAAGAAGTTGACTATTCAGAGTGGTTTGTATATATGATCATGGTAAAAAGCAAAAGAAAAATGGATAATATATGTCAAATTCAAATAATAAGCATGGAATTCCCTTAAGATAGTTATCATCCACTAAAGATATATCAACTAGTAGATGTTATTTCAGGCTATTAAAGTTTTATAGATGCCTACTTATAATCATACTAAAATGAATAAAGTAGATAAAGAGAAGATATCCTTCGTTATTGACAAAGGGATTCATTACTATATAATCATGCTGTTCAACCTGAAGATTATAAAGAAACTTACTAAAGGTTAGTAAACTTGGCATTCTGTAAACAACTAAGGAGGAATATAAAAGCTTATATTGATGATATGATAATAAAGATGAAAAAGGATGGAGATCACATTGTAGAATTAAAACAATGCTTCACAATCCTACATAACTATGATGTGAAACTTTATCATGAAAAATTCATATTCAAGTTAGGAGTACGAAAATTCCTCTGATTGCCACCTATTAGAGACATATAGGTTGATCTATACAAAATTGAGGCTATATTGCAGATAAATCCATTGAAAAATGTAAAAAAAATATAGAGGCTAATAGATAGGGTAGCAAGCCTATTAATATTACTATTAATTTCAATTAATCAATATTAACATTTTTAAAGATACTATAAAAGCTAAAAAAAATTCAAGTGGAAGGAAGAATATCATTAACATTTAAAAGATTAAAGGATTACTTAAGAATTTCACCACTGTTATTATGAGATATGTTTTGAATTCTAGTGAAATAGAACTTCAATGACCTTAGGATTCTAATGAAATAAAGTTTCAATGACCTTAAGTTTTTATGAAATATAATATCAATGACCTGAGGATTATGTGGTAATAAAGTTTCATTTTAATTAGATTTCTTACTTTTAACTTTATAAACACCTTGTTAAGAGTTGTGTAAGGTAGTAGTTTTGGTCATACTTCTCCTTATATCGTCTTTCTTATAGTAGTAAAATAATCTATTTCCTTGTCCACAAATTCATGTGTTCTTTACTTCCTTATTTTTCATATATATTGCTTCTATTTGTGCAACAATTGGTATCCTAGATAAGATGTCTCCACATAAATTTAATATTAGGAAGTTAAATGGATCAAATGACTTCAATATATTGATGGTAAATATAAGAGAAACTCTTGTTCAATAAGGATCAATAGCGTTAAAAGGAGAACAAAAATTGTCAAAGAATTTGTAAGAAGGAAGAGATTTTGTCTATTGAGTTTGAGAGACAAGGTCCTAAGAGAAGTTACTAATGAAACTAATGATATTAAAAGTAACATTTATATGCCTTGAGGATGCTAGAAAGTACACAAGCAAAAGATCATATTAATAATATTATTCAGATCATCTTGTATCTACAAGGTGTTGAGGATAATATTGAGGATGTCGATTAAGCTATACCCATTTTATGTTCCTTTCCTCATTTATATAAATATTTTTTTGATACCATATTTTATTGTAGAGACTATTTCTGTCAATGAAGTGAATGATGCTTTATAGTTTAATGAATTGAAAAAAAGATATCTAACACATATGAATATGTATCAGTTATGGGTATGGTTTCCAATAAAGGTAGGAATGAGGAAAGGGATTATGAAAACATGAGTAAGTCATGATTTAGATCGAATGATAAAGCTTTTTGGTTTTTTAATTGTAACAATAAATGGAATTTTAAGAGTTATCATCCATAACGAAAGAATGGAAATATACAAATAGAAATAGATGGAAAAAATAGTACTGTTTTAATCTAGGATATTTTTAATGAAGAGGATGGAAGAGGCAATGATATTTTAATAATGAGTAATTATGATTATGCAAATCGATGGGTGACAGATACTGGCACCGTTTATCGTATAACTTTTGATAAGAACTAGTTTTGTTCTTTTAAATAATGTAATGGTATTTTCAAATTGAGTGATAATGGAGAGCATGCTATTAAAGGTAGTGTTATAGTACAGATCTAAATGTATGATGGAATTGTTACAATATTAAATTCTTGTTATATTTCTAAGCTTTGAAAGAATCTGATTTCTATGGTACTTTTGATAGTTAAGGGTATGAGTTTTAAGAGGTGATAAAAAGTGCATTGATTATGATGAGAGGAAAATTACAGTATGACATCTATGTCTTAATGGGAAAAACAACAGTTAGATCGATGGCTATATCTCAATATCTAGGGAAGAAAGCAAGTATTGTGGTATAACACATACAGGTGAGTCATCTTGATGAGTAAGAGAAGATGAAACTTTATAAGAGGAGCTTATTAAATGATGAAAAACACTGGAAGATAGAATTTTATAAGTTTCGTATGTTTGATAACCTTTAAGGATGTAGTGATTGAGAAGTGACATATATTAGAAAAACATATGAAAAATTCATGTTAGGTTTAATAATGAGTAGTATTGGTATTATAATAACCTAAAATAAATTCTAAGTGGGTTGAAAATTCTAGTTTATAAGATAGAACAATGTCAGAAAGAAACCATTAGCATGGTATAGCCAAGGATAAAGTGAGAAAGACCTTCAGGTAGTCAAGGAGAAAAACTTAGTAATATATGCTTTGAGCATTTATGATGGGGATTAAATATCTTTTAGAGGACAAAGGAAAGTCAGGTGCAAGATAGACAAATGGGGGCTATGATAAAGGATGTAAAGTTTCATAAGATTGAGAAATTGTTTGCATCTAGTCAGATTTTATTAAAAAGGTTCACATTTTGAAGGATGCAACTAACATATTGATAAAGTCATTACCCATAAAGAAGTTCAAATGTAAATTGAACTTGATGAATACTTACATAGCTTGTACCCCTCAGGAGCTTGTGTAATAAGGAACAATTCTTAGTTGGGATTGGAGAATTCATGTTAAGGTGGGAAATTATGAGAAATACCTTGAATTCTAGCGATATAGAATTTCAATGACCTTAGTATTTTGTTGAAATAGAGTTTCAATGACCTTAAGTTTCAATGAAATAGAATATAAGTGACCTTATGATATTTTTTGTTTATAAAGTTTCACTTTACTAAGATTTCTTACATGTGACTTAACAAATACCTAGTTAAGAGTTGTGTAAGAACATAGTTTTAGTCATACTTCTTTTTTTATCATCTTTTTCACAACAATAAAAGAATTTATTTCCTTGCCTATAAATTCTTGGTGCTCTTTGTTTGCTTATTTTAATATATATTGCTCCTTTGCTCACAATAGTTATTGACCCCAAGGTTAATGGAATCACTATATATCTATATAGTTGCTTTGGATGTAGCCCCTTAATTTTGTTTTGATTAGGGTAGAAAGAATAACTATAGGCTAATATACTATATAAGTAAGATATTAATATGCACATAGTTGGAGTATCTAAAATGAATTTAAGAAAATTTTGGTCTTATTTTTAACTCACATCATTAATGTGTGCACATAACTCTCGTTAAGATAGGTACTCCCTAAATTGGACATATTAGGTAGAATTGTGAAGTGGTTCATTGAGCAAAAAGAGTTTGATATCAGATATAACCCAAGAAATTCTTTTGAATCATAAGTTATAGTGGACTTTGTACTTGAAATGTCAATACCCTTTGAAGAAAAGGAGTAAATTAACAAAGATGAATAGTTAACATAGGTAATATATGTAAATTAGTGACATAGGTAATATATGTAAATTAAGGAAAATTGGAATAATAATACAATATATAGTTAAACATTAATTTAAAATATCCAATAATGAGGCAGAGTATAAAATTTTTCTCTTTGGGTTGATGTTATCCTGTGAAATAAAAATTAGGTCCATAACCATAAGGTCAAATTAACAACTTTTAGTAAATAAACTCAATAATACATATGAGATAAAGGAAGATAAGTTGACAAAGTACAAAGAGAATTTTAGTGTGAGATAAAGGAATCTAACTTGACAAAGTACAAATAGAATTTTAGGTATATATATAGTCAATATTCAGTTAATACATAACAAGACTTATTATTTATCTAAAATAAAAGACAATAGAGATGTGTCATGAAGAATATGTTATAAAGAACAAACAAACCCGATGTAAATCATGTAGGTGTTAGTGAAGAAAATGAAGTGGATTTGGTATATCCCAAAATATATATATAGGGAGGGAAATCATCAAATGATCAGAAGCAGGTGAAAAAGCTATTGGCATAAGCCTCAAGGTATTAAATTAAAAATAACCAATTGTTTAGGAGATCCTTATCATGTAATACTTAAAAGGCAATCCAAAAGTAAAAGTATTATATTTTCATATAAAAATACATAAAAGAGAATAGGAAGCATAATAAAAAGGATGATTCTGAAAACATAAAAGCTTAAGATAGAGGTATTATTGGCTCACAATTCATAGGGATGCTTAAGATGCAAAAAGATGATATAAATGTCAAAGTTATTACAATTTGCATCATACCTATGGTCAACTATACTATAGTATATACCACAATCCCTTTTGCTTAATGGAGAATGGATATCCTTGAACCATTTTCAAGCACTATACTATAAATCAAATTCATTCTAACTATGGTTGACTATTTGATAAAATGGGTGAAAGATGAACCATTAACCAATATAATAGAGAAATTAGTGGAAATTTTTTTGAAGAAAAATAAATATGCATGGATAAGACCCCTTAGTAATCATTACAATTAATGGAGTCCAGTTTGATAGCAGAACATTTAGAGAATTGTGCTAAAAACTAAAAGTCAAACATTGCTTAAGGTGACAATTGGGCCCAAACTCACGTGTTTTTAATTAGGCCTGGGCCTGAGCCACCTAGACTTGGGCCCAATTAAAAAAAGATGTTATTTTACATTTTTAAAAATTATTTTAAAAAAATTGACAGGGCCAGCCCATGCCATCCCTAAATGTCTCACATTTGTAGCATACTCGCAAGCCAAAAAACTGGCTTAATTTACAATCATAATCATACTACAAGAATTAAAGGTTAAGGTTGAAGATGCCAAAATAGTCTTAAGTCGATGATATAGATTACATATTCTTGGTATATCTTATAATAACACCTACTAGAGAATCACCTTCAGCCTCACCTTCGGGGTAAATTTCATAATTCCTATATAGCTAAAATTATTAAGTTTGAAGGTACAAGACTATAACATATAGGGAAATGATAATTAATTGCATTTAATACAAAAATGTGTGGGTATTATTAACATTAAAAATGAATCATACAAATGGAGTAAGATAATTGAACTTTTAGAAGACACAATATTAAAACCTTCAAAGTGGCAAATTTGCTTTATAAAATTAGAATTTTATGAAAGAAAAAAATCTTAAGGAAAGCTTGCTTCAAATTGGTTAAGGCTAACAACAATAATAACCTAGCAAAAATCCCACTGAAATGTGAGTCTAGAGAGGTATAGTAGTACGCAACCTTATCCTTGATTAGTAGAGAGACTGTTTCCGAATGACCCACAAGAAACAAAAAGAAAAATAACAAAATAAAAATAAACAAAGTGCCAAGTCATGCAAATTAAAGATATAACTAGATTTAGAAATAATAGGCTCAAAAGACTGGATGGCTCTAAATTGCCTCACATTTAGAACAAAACTTATCTAAAGAAGTATTACCATGAAATATTACATATTTGATTTGAATTGGATTTAGCCTAAGAAAAGGAAAAACTATAATTAAAAAGTCTTATATCAAGGAGAAGTTTCCTTAACTCTTTGGCCCTAAAAGAAAAACAAGTATAGTGAAAAGTCTAAAGTACAAAAGAACTCCTCTTAGCTAAAAAAAAATGCAATCTGAAAAGTTCGAAGTCTAAACGCCTTTAGCTCCCTAGCCTTAAAAGAAAAACATATAGGCTAAAAAGCATTAGCTCAAGGAGTAGTCTCCTCAGTTCCCTAGCTTATAATTGAAAACATGTAAGCTAAAAAGTCTCGAGTCTAAAAAAAGTCTCCTTAGCTCCTAACTTCAAAATAAAAACTTTTAGGTTAAAAGGCCTTTGGTTGAAGAGAAGTTTCCTTAACTATTTAGCCCTAAAGGAACTTATAGGATGAAAAGTTTCAAATCTAAGATAATTCTCTTCAGGTTCTTACATGTTGAAAAGACTTATGTATACAAGAAGTCTCCTTAACTCCCTAGTTTAAAATAAAAACTTGCATATTGAAAAGCTCATGACCAAAAGAAGTTTCCATAGCTCCCCGACCCTAAAATATGGCTGAAAGGCATTAGGTCCAAGAGAAGTTTCCTTATCTCCCTAGCTAGAAAATAAAAAGTATTCAGGTTTAAAAACCTTAAATATAGGAGAAATCTCATTATCAGCCTATCTTAAAATAAGAACTTACAGATTAAAAATCCATATGCCTATTAGAAGTTTCTTTAGATCCCTGATGTTAAAATAAAATTTGTTAAATCAAAGGAGGTTAATGTCTATGTTTTGAAGATTACAAAGCATAGTCACTAATAATGATTTATTATTTAATGTATTAAAAGAAGCAATATGAAATGAAGTTAAGAAACGCTCCATAGAGGCTAAGTCTATTTAAGTCAAGAAGAAGACCTAGACCAAAGAAGATCAATGAACAACTAGTCTATAAATTCATATGTAACTTTTATCTCCTACTTGATCATTTTGGTGATTTAAGGGCTCTTCATGCATAAGCATATCATATTTTGATCTTAATGTATAAAAAATTTCTATTATAAAGATAAATTAAAATTTGATTTTAAAGATAAACATCTTAATCTTTAAAATACTCTTTTGGAACATTTGAAAGGATTTGGATCAAGTTTGGTCAAAGGAATGCAAATTGGTCTTCGAAAGAACTTAATAAAATCTCTAAAAACATATTTTTGAGCAGACTAGTTAACCTATTTATAGATGTGGTCGAACAATATATTGTTTTAGACATACTGTTTGAGCAATATATAAATGTGGATGATAGATTAATCCTTGATCATAATTTTCAGTATGATTAGAGCATATAATATTTCTCTTTATCGAGAAAAGATTGTTATAAGAAATTTCCTCTTCATTTAGTTAAACGAAGAGTTTAGTGGAATTCTAAAAGAGACTCGTGGAGTAAACATAGACAAGGTTTATTTGTTGAACATCTAAAAAAAAGGCAACCTCTCTTTCCTATACTATTTTACTTTATCTTTAGTTGATTTACTGAGTTTAATTAAATGATCATAGTATTTCATCATTTAATTTGAAATCAATCAAAGGTCTTTGTTAAACTATATAAAGTTTTCTTAAATTCACCAACTACTAATTCACCTTCCCATTAGGTATCATTAAGGACCAATGAACACCTATAAACTAAAAAGATTCTTAATTTAGGAAAAGTTTCCATATCTCCCTAACTAGAAAATCAAAACATATAGGCAAGAGAGTTAGACTTTATAGGCCTACCAAGTTCATTTAAATTAATTATTTTGAAATTTGACTAAGTAAACGAGTTATGACTAATTAAAAGAGTTAAGACTCAATAAACTTGTCACATTTACTTATAATTTACTTTTTTGAAATTAGATAAGGTAAGAGAGGTAGAATTTATAAGCATGTCAGTTTCATTTTAAGTGAATATTTAAAGTTTGACAAACCTATTAGGTGAGACTTTATATGTCTATCAAGTTGTATTGATAAATTATTTATTTTTTGTTAAGGTAAAAGAGCTAAACTCCATCACCTTACCAAGCTTGTTCAAATCTATTTTTGGTTATAAAAGGCAAAGAAAGCCATCCTTTCTAGGGTCCAAATGTGCGATTTACACCTTAACATTAAGAAAAAGTTTAAGTATCTAACATTATCTTTGGTATCACTTTGCATCATAATATTACTAAAATGTTATATACTACATCTTGTATAGGGTGTAAAAGTCGTATTAGAGATAATAGTAGGAGCTTACTTAAATCTTTTATAACATGAGGTGCAAATTACACATTTGGATAATTTCTAAAGAAATCATTTTTAGAACCACGATAATATCTAGTTAGTCCAAATTGTCTATCTGTGACACCATATAAACTAAGTTGACAACCTAGTTACTAGGCACTAATAGAAACCTAACTTCATAAAGGTTTAAGGTGCTACTAGTACTATTTTAAAATATTAGGGTACAATTTGATACTATAGATAATGACAAAGGGTTATTTAGACCTTTCAAAAAATGTTAAGGTATGAGATAGACCTTTGGTCCCTTTCTAAGCCTTAAAGGTTTTATAAAAAGAAACGTCAAGGCAAGATACAACTTAATTTTACAAGTTTGAAAAAATTACTATAAGTTCTAAAATGACTAAGACAAAAAATGTTAATATATTAGTAAGGCAAATTTCATAAAAGAATATAAGGGTTAAAAATGCCAATCATTCTTATATCTTCACTCTATAAATATAGGAAAACAAAAAATAAGGAGAATTATAGAAAAGAAGTAAAAGGTCTAAATGGAGATTGGGGAGCCTTCATAAGTAGAAAGATTATCATTGACAAGTTTAAGAGACTCACCGCTACAAGGCTTTTAGTGTCACCATCATGTTGCAAAACTCTTCAAACTCCTCTGTCTAAATTGTTTGAACTTAATAAAATGCAGCTATATCGAGTTTTACACAAGATAATTTTCTATATTTCTTTTGTACAACCTTTATACAGGCCTTAAGTCTTACTATAGTAACATTGATTAAGTTATCATAGTTCTAATTTTCAAAAGATTTAGGCTTATATAATGGTAAGTGATTCGAATTTGAATTCATCACTTTCAAACTTCCTTTTTTATACTTCAACCAACCCCTTCAAACCTTCAACCTTATTCTTTAAGCTTATGTTTTCCCTCTTTATTTTAATAACTCGCTTCAAGAGTTGCTTATTAGTAATATTCTTCTCCTTTTAGAAGTCTAGTTCCTTTCAGGACTTTATGGTTACACTCATAACTTTCTTCTCTTTAATAACTCTATACACCTTCTCGTAGCACATGATTACGAAAAAGACATCCTATAAAAATTGGATTCAAATGTTTAACCTATAAAAGAGAGGAAAGGAGTCCAAATAAGTAAAATAAACTTACCTTAGCTAAATGCCCTTTAAAGAATGAGGGGATAAACTCTACATACATGTCTTTTGAGCTTTGCTTGTCCCTAAAATTCATCATCCTATGAACCATTTTTGACCTTATACCAACCTTATTAAAAAAATGTTATTTTTTCTTTAGGTTAAAGTGAGGGAAGATGTAGACATCATCCTCTACAGGCCTGAGAGGCGTATGGAGAGCAATGGCATTCTTTATAGATACAGGGGGTCGATTTAGGAAATGCAAGGAAATAGGAGTGGAAATAACATGTTAAGTTGGTTCAATAACAATGATATCATCAATTTGGGTCACTTTATGCGTTTTCCTCTCTTTGAAGGAAGATCCCAACATCTTTTTCCTTTTGGTCATGTTAGTCCTCATAAGCATCTTATTTATGTTCACTAATATACCAAGGTATTTAATGAGAAATTTAAAAATAATAAAAACCTACAAGGATGAGTCTCCTCTAGAAGACACTCTAAACTAGATTAAACCCAACTCACGAAAGAGTGTTTCTTAAGATGAAAGGGGATAATTTGAATTTACTAATTTTTGAACTTCAAGATTTCATTGTTCCTATCCAAGCGAGAATACATCTCATTTATCCCCTTTCAGAGGATCCTAAATGTACACATACTTATCCCATTCGTTATGATTGATTCATATTAATGGTCAACATTAAGAGATGTTTTATCCCATTGAGGGCAATGAAAACTTCTTTAAATAACGAGGGACAACTAAATTTCACATGAAATGTTTATAAGAAATCTTTCAAAAGATGATTCATATCCAATTCTTAACTTGATAGATGCAGACCTATAAGGATATTTATAGTGGATTTTTATATGATAGTTTATATCTGATCCTCAGTTTGTCTCACAGTAGACACACGTTAAAAATGATTTATAATATTTAAAAGTTTATTTGATTACTTGAAAAGTTATTATGTAGATGATAATATTCTAATAGTCGATTCAAGTCTTGAAAAGAGATTAAAGAGAAAATGAGACATATCTAATTACTGTATGATATAGACTTGATTTATTCAACACCACACATCTTCTTTCTTTAAGTTTTTGGGTTAAAGCGTGCATATGAGTCTCAATTATCCGTAAAAGATAACATTAATTAAGACAGAGTTCATCTATAAGTGAAATAGAGTCTTCACCAAAGATTATCAAGCTACAAATTTTGAATATTAGAGACCAATTTATTTTTATGTAAGATTGCTTATAAAAAGGAAATACCTCACAATAAACATAACATTCCTACTATCATAATTTACTTGAAAGCACTCTCTCCTTTTTGACACTCTTTACTGTGTTTTCTTGAATGTCAGTATTTTAGTTGGGAATAACCCTAGTCAATCCTAATCAACTCTAAACAATATGTCAAGTCAGTTAGTCACTAATATGGCATTACTATTATTCTTATTGACTGTATCAAATGCCTAACCTTCATATCTTTCACATAAACTTCTCTAATACTGTTGTTTTTTCTAGGGCATAGAGTAAATGGTATTTTTTATTCTTTTCTAGGGCATAGAGTAAATGGTATTTTTTATTCTTACTTGGCTTTTTAATAAGCACATTCTAGAAGACTCGATTTAGGTCTCAACAGATAGAAACTGCAAAGATCTTTGAAGATTTTCTAGACACATCATTAAACACGACATTTGGAGTATAATCTAAACATTTTGCTTTGACAGAACTTTTGGATATGTTTTATAAGAATAATTATAAAAAAATTCAAACTTTACTCAATTTTATAAGTATAACTCGAAGTTTTAAAGATTCCAATAAAATATTTGAATTTTTATTTTTCACAAATATATAGTAAGTTAGGTCTACTGTGTTATTATACAAATAGGATGTTATGTGTCATGTGAAATAGACATTTGGTTTTAATAAAATAATATTAACGGAATAAAATAACAAAGAAAACCTAATTGACCTTTCTCCTCTCCTTTGCCACTCTTAGAGCACTCCCCCTTCTACCATCGAACACCATCTCCTCTGCCACACTCATTTTGTTCTTCCTACCATCTGTCCCCTATTTGATGATTTCATTCTACTTATCTTTTTTTCTCTCTTCTAGTTGGAGCAAGCAAAAATTTGGACTCTCGTTGGAACACTTTCCCACTATCATTCTCCTATCTATGGTATGTTTTTCCCGAAGATTAAACTAATATGTCTGTAAAGCTGTGTTGAATTGTAAACAATTGTGGCTCATTCCATAACTAAAAATCTCACATTAGGAAAATATGGATTTGTTGCAGGTTGCTTCTTTTATAAAATAAACCCTCCTCCTTTAGTTTTAATTATCTCAAAATTGCATATCTTTCTTTAAGGCAAAAATTCTCTCTCTCTCTTTCTAATATTTTACTTGCATTATTTCCTTGAAATAGTGAAATATTAATTTAGTAGTTTCCGAGGACATAGGCATATTTAGCTTAACCTCATTAAATTCTAGTGTTTTTTATTTGTTCATTTAATAGTTATTGTTGGGTATAGTTGTAGTGAATTATTGTGCTATTAAATTACATATCTAGGAAAATTCTGTCTAAGGAGACTAGGTTTTAAGTGGGACCATTTGTGACCCCTCCAGTCTTTCCTGGGAATTTACCTGGTGTGATTTTTCAGTACAATTGTTCACTCTCTATTCACATACCTAATAGTACTCGAGATGAATTTGTTATTATTGATGGAAATTAACCCGAGTTTTTGAAACAATTGGTATCAAAGCCAAGGTTTCTTCTTAATATGCTTTGTGGTTGTAACGTAGTATGATCTTCTACATCAAAAAAGATTTCCTTAGGCTTTTGGCATCCTACATTGAAAACTATTGAATAGAAATTATAGCAGAGATGACAAAAGACAAAAAAATTGCACACCATCAACGCCCACCGCTTCTTTCTCGTCCATTCTAACAAGAACTGCAGTGACAAATGCAAGATTTGTGGTGGAGATTTTTATGATATGATTCATTTCAGCATGTGCCAAAGTGAGGTCCAAGATGCTCTTTTCTAGCAAGGACTTGACATTGCCATTGAAGAAAAGAAACAGATGATGTTAAGGAGAAATATTGGAAGACATAAATCTTTTAGCATGTGGTGCAATTTGATTGTGTCTTTTCAAAGAGAAAAAATATGCTTTATCAAAAGAAACTTCTGTATATAAATTGTGGAATGTGTTGGAGGAAAAATTCTTGAAGAAAAGTAGTCAAAATAATCTATATACGAAGAACAGACTATTTTGTTTCTTTTACGTTTTAGGCACCATTATAAATGATCACATCACCATTTTTAATAAGTTAGTTACTAATTTAATGAATTTGAATGTGACATTTGAAGATAAAGATCTAACTTTGATGTTGTTGGGACCTCTTCTTGAGGGGTTTCAATTTTTTGAAACCACTTTACTTCATAAGAAGGATATTGTGTCTTTAAGTAAAGTTACAACTGTAACATCCCATTATCCTACGATTAGGGTTAGAACCCTAGGATTCTATATATGTGAGTTTATTGAGAAGTTAGAAGTGCATTTCATAAATTATATGGCATACATATATACGTGAATAATGTTGACGTTCATTAAAATAATTGTACATGCATTCATTGACATTTTCCAGGTATAAGTGATTTTTAATGTGAATAAAATGAGAATTGTGGATTATTTTCTTTGAAAAATTGAATTGGTGTGTATTAAAATTATTTTTTCTTTTTTGGTGACATTTTAGATATTTTGGAAATGTATCGAAAATTTGGGGGTATTTTAGACTAGGGAAAAATGTAGAAATAAGAGACAAATGGAAGTGTGACTTTTGGTAACTTAGATGAAGGAAAATTGAAATAGTAATTAATTGACAAATGGACTAATTATGGAGTGACAAATGGATCAATTAATGTGTGACATGTGGACCAATAGCTAAGTGACATTTGGTAGCCTTACATGGAGGACACATGTTTTACATACAATGATGACATGTGGCAAAGTATCTTGGAGACGCCTAAGTCACTTTTTTGTTTGACAAGGAAGGTTTCTGCAGGTTCTTTGTTGTGTCATCATCGAAAACACCATCTCTCTTCTTGTTTAGCCATCACCAAAAACACCTAGCTTGCTAATTTCTATATATTGGTTTATATGCTGGCTTCTCATATCAATGTTACACCTTGCAAAGAAAACATTTCAGTCCATAGTTTGTTTTGTTTCTCCCTCTTCTAGTTTTTCTCCATGCACCAAACCCCTCATTTTCTCTCCCCATTTTTGAAATTTTTTCTGAAGGATATGAAGTGTAAATCAAGTAAGTTATGCTTTAAGTTTATGTAAATGACATTAAGAAGAGGTTTTAATGTTTGTAAATAGATGCATACATGAGTGGTGTATGTTTCCATGTTTATGGATTGATGCATGCATGAATGGTGTGGATGCATGAGTGGGTGGTGAAGGAAGAAGCAAATTCGGTGATATGATTAACAAGATGAAGGATTTTAGCAATGAAGTGAGCTGGAGCATGTTATGTGCAGTGTTTTTACTGAACATGCATCTGTAGTATGGGCATAACTTGATCTGTGAATATCCAAATCAGATGAATTTTGATTTAAACTAAACTAAAAACATATGGATACATTTTTCATGAAGGAATAAAATTTTAAATCTGTCCTTAAGAGTCTTGAAATTTTGTTTGAACTGGGTACTATTGTGTTATGAGAACAGTTTGTAATAATTTGGTTATAACTTGCATAATACTAAACCAGAATGCATGAATTTGATGTCATTAGAAACTTAAGAAAATGTGAAACATTTGATTATTAGAAGGTTTTGCCTAAATACCTCTTTGTCTAGGCCATAATGGTCATACAAATCTGACCCAAAAATCTATCTTGAGAAAAAAACTGGAAAACTAGAGTTGTAGATCATTTTTTTTTTCAACTTCATCATCCTCTTTCGACCTTTTTTACATGTCTTTAAGGCATGAATTTGAAGAAACTAAAAGAATGAAAGTTGTAGATATAGGTATTAGCTTAACCTTTGTGAAAGTGGCTTGATAAAATAGTGACTAAAGCTTGAGTTATGCTTGTTTTTCTAATACTGCCTGTGACAAACACCTGTGCAGAAACCTTATCTTATTTCCTTATATTTAGGGACTTTAGAGCTCCAATTGGTCAAAGTATAAAACATGAAAAATGATTATGTCTTATTAATGCTTTTGTGAAACAGTTTGGCTAGAAGATATCTTGATAATTTTATGTGGTTAATTGAAGTCATGCCATAAAACAATGTATTGTTTTGATGAGGATGAGTTCAAATCTATAAAATTTGATATGTTAAAGGAATAAATAAGTTATTTTAAATGCAAATATGATCTTAAGAACATGAGAAATGTGTATAAGGTATGGATGAATGATCATTGAAGAACATAGCGTATTTATGAATGAGAATTGGGTGAATGTATAAGTATATGTTGCAAGAAATTTTTGGTAAATGTATAGATTTAACTTACTAAAATTTCAGATATAAATTGTCAATTGTGTGTGTTTTATATGAAGCTTTTTGATCATGGAAATGTTCAACGATAAGTGTAAATATGAGTTGGTAATGATATAAAGTTGTTCTCATGAATGTAATGTGATTCAAAGTATGTAAGCGATGAATTGGGAATGATTGAATGAGAACTAGGAAAATGTGGGAGTGTATAATCCTAGGAAAAAAAGTGATATGTGTATGGGTGATCAATTGAAAGTGATCATGTGTATTAAAGAAACATACCTAAGAATTTTTGATTGAACATGCCTAATACATGATACATATATAAATGTGCTAATTTATCTGAATGTGTAATGTAGTAATATGAAAATGTATATGATTGCATATCGAAGAGCACGTTAAGCGACTGCTTCCAGAAATTTCCAGGACTTCAAGGCAATAAGATAAAGGGAGCATTTGAGAGTAACCTAAGATGGTCTCACATTAAATTATTGTTGTTTACATTCTGTATTGAATTATTATGTGAATGTTTTTTGTTGATACCGGACAATTGATTGTCCTAGGAGTTCTATATTTTGGACTATATTGGAAGTGCTACTTGAATGTGAATATGATTGGCTATGTGTTCTCAACTTATATGTTGAATGCCGGATCAAATACGAAGATCATTGTGAATGAGAAATGTGAATGCGAAAGCAATGTACTGAATACGATGATTGAAAATGTGAAATGTATTTATTTCTTGAATGCATGAAATATAAAGACAGTTATGACCGGAGTCATCAAATGAAAAATAGCTTAGAGCTCAAACATCTGTGGTAAGAATCTATGGCTCAATTAGTATGATAGAGCCTAATATCCACAATAGATATGGGACAGTATGATAGAGCTCGGTATCCATAACAAATATGGGACAGTGAAAAAGACACTCGATCATAACAACGTAATAAATAAATTTGAGTCTCATAAACATTGCATACACATATGATATGAATAACTTAAACAATTGTAGTGCTTTGATAACTTGTATTATATGAAATGTATGAATGCTTATCGATGAATATGTCTTGCATAATTATAATGAAATGATGAAATGTATGGATTTTTGAAATGGGACAATTATATACAAGTTTTTTATGATATTACATGATGAAAATTGAGATAATGTGAATTATATGATGACATAAATTGTGTGTTGCATAACAAGAGTGAACTATCGAGGATGGTTACTCAACTAAGTTTGCAAAACTCAACCACTTTGCAATGTTGACATTTTCAGGTGCAAGAGAGCGACAACTTTGCTCCTAAGACTACTTAGAAGAATTTTTGGTACAACTTCAATAGAATAACATGGCTCAAAGGTTGGTCAGCTAGAACTGAAGGATTAGTCTTAGTTTTTGTTAAATCCTCATATATGTAGCATATTTTGTAGCCAGAGCTGTGACTCTGATAGGGTGATATTGTATAAACATGAATGATGGATATCATGCTACATTGTAAATTATGGTTTGTGAAATGAAATGCAGGGATTTTGGATTTATACATTGTGTTAATTGTGATTTTAATTATGATGCCATGCGATATATTGAAAATGAGATAGTTAGCATACCATTTTTGTCATGTATATGCACGTTCGTCTGAAGGGTGTCCATGTACATGTCAGATGGAAGTGGGGTGTTACAACAACTACTTTGTACAATCATAAATTGGGAAGGAAGACAAAGGAAGAACGTACAAGTGGAGTAGCAGAAGCTTTGGTGGTCAGAGGTTGTTCACAGAGCTAAACTCAAAGAAAGAAAGGGAGATCATAGTCAAACCTCAAATTGAGATGAATGTGCCTTTTGTCAGAAAAAAAGGCATTGGAAGAAGGATTGTCCCAAACTTAAAAATAAAAGAAAAGTTGATAAAGATAAGGTTGTTTTAAATTTAAATATAGCTTAGTGTAATGATAAGGACTTAGATTTTTCTCTTGATATTAAGTCATCAACTAGCTCTTCTATTATATGGCTAATTAATTCAAGATGCAGTCATCATATGTGTCCTAATCGGGATTAGTTCTACGACTTTATAGAACTAGAAAATGTAATTGTTTACATAACAAATGACTTCCCTTTTACCACATATGGGATTGGTTCCATTCATTTAAGGAATCAAGATGGATCAATTAGAATCTTGACAGATGTTTTTTATGTGCTAAGTCTATTGAAAAATCTCATTTTTGTAGGGGGCCTAGAAGAAAAGGGTCTTTAGGTGGTAGCAGAATATGGAATGATGAAAATCATCTTTGGTGCGCTTATAGTATTAAAGGAGTATAGAAGAATAATAGATTATATCATTATCTGGGTACTACTGTTATTGAGCAACAATAACAGCTTCTAATGATGAGAAGGAGTTAGAAGCAACCAGGTTATGGTATATGCACTTAGGGAATGTGGGTGAAAATTCTTTGAATCTTTTAATTAATAAAGGATTGTTGAAAGGGGTGAAGACTTGCAAATTGGATTTTTGTGAGCAATGTGTCAAATGGAAGAAGACAAGGGTAAAATTTGGAATAGTAATCCATAATACTAAGGGTATTTTAGACTATAGTCATTCTGATGTGTGAGGACCTTCCAAGATAACTTTTTTAGGAGGAAAACACTATCATGTGACCCGTGTTGATAAATGTTCTTGGAGAGTATGAGTGTATACTATAAAAACTAAGGATGAAGTGCTGAGAGTTTTACTCAAATGGAAGAAGATGGTTGAATTCAAATAGGTAGAAGGATCAAGTGTCTCCATACAAATAATGGTGGGGAATATAGGAGTAATCCATATTTTAATCAGATGGAGGCATTGACAGACACTTTATAATCAGGGATACACCATAACAAAATGGGGTAGTAGAATGTATAAACTGGACATTACTAGAGAAATTTCAGCGTATGTTGTCTAATGTTGGGTTAGACAAAGAATTTTGGGTTGAAGCTGCTACATATGCTTTCCATCTCGTTAACCACCTACCATCTAGTGTTATTGGTGGTAAAATACCATTGGAGAATGAAGTAAATCACAAGTTAATATAGAATTCATGTACAATATACAAGATACACAAGAAGGGGGTTGAATTGTGTATTCTTTTCGTGAATAAAAAAACTTTAATATATCTTGTTAAGAACTTTTCCAACTGTTAAAAGAATACCACAAAATTTATACAAAAAATAGTTACGTAGTTAAATCGCAAATAACTTCTATATTAAAAACAAAATAGAATAAAGTGAAAGGTTAGAAGATAGATGCTGCGATTTTTATACTGGTTTACCCCAAACCATGGGCGACATCCAATCCTTAGAGTTGGTCTGAGATTTCACTATTCTTTGATAATTTTACAAGTATTCTTTCTTCCCTTCTAGAGCCTCTTCAGGTCTCTTACACAAAGTATTTTTTCTACTATCTTAGCCTCTCCAGGCTCTTAGCCTTTTCTTTCTCTCACTAGAAAGATATTGTGAGTTTTTTTGTTACAGTAGAGTTTGCTCTCTAGTATTGCACTTTTGAATACAAAATTTTTCTTTGTAAGTAAACACTTGAAATCTCAAAAGATTAATAGATTGTTCAATCTTCGACTACGACTAGTATATATAGTTAAGTCTCCAACTGCTTCTTGATTATTGTAAAACCCGTTATTCAGTTAAGTTTTGTAACTAACTCCAACTAACTAACTATCCGACATACTAGCATATCTTCATCTTTGTATCGTTTGTGTTTTCCTCTTCTTCTATGTTTTCACTTCTTTTGTGTTTTCCGCTTCTTCTATGTTTTCCGCTTCTTCTGTGTTTTGTGTTTCTTCTGTGTTTTCCGTTTCTTCTGTGCTTTATGCTTCTTCTGTGTTTTCCACTTCTTCTGTGTTTTTCTCTTCTTCTGTGTTTTGAACTTCTTCTACGTTTTTCTCCACATTTAACAAACTTATCAAAATAGTTCATTTATATCTAATATTATTATTATTTGATTGTCACCAAAATTAATAATCTTGAAGTCCTCTTAACTTAACAATCTCCCCCTTTTTGATGATAACAAATAATCATAATTTTAGAAAGGTAAAAGTGAACGAACGAATATTATTCAGATAATGAATAAGAAGACAACAAATAATATACACATGCATATATAAAATACAAATATGAAAAATGTATGTAGTAGTTTGTAGTTGTTACTGCCTTCTTTTCTTGTCTCTATTCTCCCCATATGTTATCTTCTTTCTACTTCTGCTATTCTCTTCTTTCTTCTGCTCTTCTCCCCCTATTTGTTATTAATCAAAAACTTTATCGAAGATGCTTCATGATTTCAGAAAATATGCGTTGCATATCAGTTCGGATCAACTTGAGGTCTTTTTCAATTGAAACTCGTAGATAGGCTACTTCCTCATGTAGATCACCCACTGAGTCACTCAGATCATCAACCTTAGTAT
>JANQBM010000007.1:14610800-14622121 GCA_025594535.1 Erythroxylum domingense | reverse complement strand
CATTGGCCACTAATTTTCTTCCCAATTCACTTCAATTTCTCTCCAATTTCCAATGGCTCACTTCCAAAAATTCTTAATTTCATAAGCCTAAGTTTCCAGTGCCATTGGACACTCAATTTTACTACCGGATGACCCCTATTCTGTCACTTGACAATTTTTCGGGTCCGGAAACAATTCCCAAAAAATTCCTATAATTTTCTAAAAATGTAAAAACACTAATAATGCTCTCCAATACCAATTATTAATTACACAAATTACTTTTTCTATAATACACAATTATTCACAATTAAACCGAGAAAATGTCATGAATACATGTACAAACGTTTTCATGTGCAAAAATTCACTATTTCCTATTCATGTGCATATATGAATGCATGAATATGGCAAAAATAATTTAGACAGTCCTAACCCATCCCAAATTACCAAAATACCCTTTCCAATAAATGAGGGGATGTTACACTAGTGCTCCTCTGTTTGTTGCATCTACCATATTTCTTTCTTGTGGAAGAAACTCTTCATTAAACTACTGTATCAAGAGTTGCTTGCTAATTTGATGATATATTTGATGATATAGGTAGCTAGCATGCAACCTCTTGAAATGCTCCCAGTACTTATAAAATGCTTCCCTACGATGTTGTCGAATTGTACAGATCTCCTTCTAAATATTTGTAGCTTAAGAGGCAGGAAAGCATTTTTACAGAAAAAGTCTCTGCATCTCATTCCAAGTGGTAATTGATCCAGAGGGTAAGTAATAAAGCAAGTTCAAAGTAGTGTCTCCCAACAAGAATAGGAATGCTCTCAACTTATTATGCTATTCTTGCACCCCGGCTGGCTTCATGTTAGAACAGACCACATGGAACTCTTTGAGACGCTTGTGAGGATCTTCACCTGGCATACCACGAAAAATAGGCAAAAGATTAATTAAACCAGATTTAAGCTCAAAAGCAACATCAATAGTAGGAAAATCAATGCACAATGGTTGATGATTAAAATCGGGGGCAGCCAATTGTTTAAGAGTATGATCACTATTTTGCCCAAACATGTTAGAAGCAGTATCAGAAATGGAATCACTAGAAGAATCAGAAAGTAAATCTAAAGCTATTTGAATTCCTGGTGAAGAGTTAAGTTTTCTGTCAAATGATAATGGATCCTCGAAACTTTATACAACTTGTCTTCTTGCTCTGTGTAACGTTCTTTCAAGTTCTAGATCAAATTTCAATTCACCAGTGTAAGAAGATCATTTATGCACTGAAACTATCCAAATAAAAAAGAAATTAACCACAAATAAAAATAAAATAAAAACAAATAAATTTAAAAACAAAAAGGATATTAATCCCCATCAACGATGCCAAAATTCGTCGTATGTCATAACACTATCAAAATAACTATACTAAAACTATAGCTAGCAGTAAGTCTAAGTCGATCCCATAGAGATTAATTCCAGTTACTTTCATAAATTATCTATATAAGCAAAGCAGGGGGTTTTTGGTTTGAAGCAAATTAGAAGACAAAGTAAAATTGAATCTATAAAAACAAATCAAATTAAACAACAACAAAGTGATAAAGTTAATGAATGAGTTGAAATTCAGTTCTTTGGTTTAATCTCAGCCTAAGCACAAATTCACAGATGTTGTTGAATTATTGTCTTTACACCTCTCTTAAGACTATTGATTATGGACTAACACTAAGCTCTGTTGATTCCAAATTTTCCTTAGATAATAGTTAATCAAAAGAGCTCATTAATTAACCCTAATTATTGGAAAACCTAGAACAAGCTCTCTAAATTTATCCAGACAGCCGCATTATAAGTGAGAAAAACAAACAAATCTAAATAACAATCACATAAGCTCAGATTATTTAACTTATGATACGTTATCTTTAACAATCTAATACCGTTAGTTGCCACATATGACCTTTAACACGACTATTGAGAAGTGGAGGAATTGTAATACAAGAACCTACGATCGTGGGATTCATGCTAATTCCCACGATCGTGGGATCCCTAGTCCGAAGAGACATGACGTGAGAATCAAGAAAATAGCTATAACCTTCAGTTTTAATAACGTTATTTGATGGTCTGTTCATGGTTCTGTGTTATTCTTTATAAAAGATCAGTGTTTTCCATAAAAAGATGAAGTTAACGCCTTTTGAAACAAATATCGGGTTAAAAATATAATTGGTAGCCAGTTGAGAATGTGACATGGCTGAGTAATCAGGAGCATTCATGATAAAATATTTATCTTCAAGTTAAAAGAATAAAATGAAATTCCAATCAAGATAAATAAAATATAGCATACTAAATTTACTTAAAGATCGATTCATTACTCGAGAAGTTATATATTCTTAACAGATGTATGACAATATAGTCTCATAGTATGCTAGGCAAATAGGATATTAGACAAGTATGATTAATGCATAATCATTTTTTATGGATACATAACTCGGATTTGAGCCTAGATCAGCTTTTAGAAAGCTACAATTCGGATAGTACTTTGCTTTTAGGACACGTGCTACCAAAGAATTTGGACTTGCCATGAGTTTCCATCCCTGTTTCCCCGAAGATATATCTCTTTTTATGCATTGGTTCTTTAGCTAGAAGTTTTTCTTGTGACCACGTGAAGATTAAATTACGTTAACAGCTGAAGTCATTCTCATATAGTACCCAATCAATTCGTACAAGATAACATAAGCAATCCAAAAATAGGTAAAGAAAGCGATACACAACAATAATCTGCTTAATGTACTCCTTAGCCTCGATTGCACTTCTGAATCAGTGTTAGGAAAGTTAACCTTCCATCTTTATCTTCAAGCTCTCACCATCGACCATCCTCTCCATCACCACTGTCGGTGATGAAAAACAAAGAATAACCAAAGAGAAAATAGGGGAAGAGTGTTTTCGGCTAGGTCTGTCCCCGAATATCATTTATGTCATCACTCTCTTTTCCTTATGTAGTAAAATTTAGGTTTAAATCGAGTGACACCTGGTCATTAAGAACACCTGACTTTTTTAAGCTAATTCTCAAAGTATGAGAATTCACAGTTGTGTAAGGTCATTGCACAACTGTGCAAGCCTCTCACGGCTGCGATATATCTCGCAAGGTCGTGAGAGATTTCTCACACCCATGCAAGCCAATGTTTGGTCATGAGACTTCTCCTTTTTGTGTTCTTAATTTGACATTCTCTCTTGCCTCTTCTCCTTTCAATCCTCTTCTTCTTCATGCTCCATGAATCAATAGAATATTAAAATTGAGAAGATGACTTCAATGATATGCTTTCGAGTCACTTTTGCTTCTTTACTTCTGAGAAGTACCTAAGATCAAATATGAGCTAAAGTGAGTATCATAAGCATTAATCACTAAGTGTAGATATCAAATGAATCAATATTTAAATACATATCACCCAGCAAATCTATGAAGTAGATGCAGAAACTCCTATGGTAGAGCAGGAGTTAGATGAATTAGAGGTTCCAACTTAAAAATCTCCACAACAACAATTACCAATTGCATTGAGAAAACTAAAAAGGAACACTCAAAATCCTGCTCGATATGTTAATATGGTGGCCTATGCATCTCTAATTGAAATTGATGTCATTCATACCACTTATAATGAACCAGTTCGATGTTTAGAAGAAGATATGTGAAGAATAGCAATGAATGAAGAAAAACAATTCCTTCACAAGAATTAAACGCGGAAGCTAGCTAGTCTCCCAAAGGGAAAGAAGGCAATCATATGCAAATGATTATATGTAAAGAAAGATGGATTTCCTGATAAGAATGATGCTTACTACAAAGCAAAGGTGGTGGTCAAATGCTACGCTCAGACAGAGGGAATTTATTATAATAAAGTTTTTTCTTCAGTTATAAGAGATTCCTCCATTCAAATTTTATTGACTTTGGTAGCACAGTTTGATATAGAACTAGTTCAATTAGATGCAAAAACTGCATTTTACATGGAGACTTGGAGGAGGAAATCTATATGACTCAACCTGAAGATTTTTAAGTTGCTGAAAAGAGAATATGGTATGCAAGCTTAAAAAATCGTTGTACGAATTGAAGCAAAATTTGAGGCAGTGGTACAAGCGATTTGACAAGTTTATGATGGGCCAGAAATACACAAGAAACAAATATGATCATTGTGTGTATTTTTGCAAGTTACAAGATGGATTCTACTTCTATCTTCTCCTGTATGATGGCGATATGTTGACAGTTTCAAAAAATCTAAGAGAAATTGAGGGATTGAAGATTTAGGGATCTAGGTGAACCCAAGATGACTCTCGACAGGGAGATAAGCAAAGATAGGGAATTGGGGAGACTTTGACTCAAAAATAGTATTTGAGAAAGATACTAAAATGTTTTAGTTTGAATGGAAAGTCAAAGTCTATTAGTACTCCACTTACTCCTCATTTCAAGCTCAGTGCATCTTTATTTCCAGAGAATGATGTAGAATGGGAATATAAGTCAAAAGTACTGTATGCAAATGTTGTTGGTAGCTTGATGTATGATATGGTGTATATAAGGCCTGATATTTCACAAGCAATTAAGGTTGTGAGCAGATATATGCATGATCTTAGAAAGGAACATTGGCAAGTCGTGAAATAGATTCTACTGTACATTCTAAGCACCATAGATGTTGGTTTGGTATTTTAGCGGGATAAACAAGACGGTCAATATGTAGTTGGATATCGTGATTTCGACTAATGTCAGTGATTTGGACAAGTATTGATCAACTACTGACTATGTGTTTATTCTTGCAAAAGTACCAGTTAGTTTGAGGTCTACCTCACAGTCAATAGTTGCTTTGTTGACTACGGAGGTAAAGTATATGATAGCTACAGAGGTTGTGAAGGAGCCAATTTGGCTTCAGGATTGCTTGCTGAATTAGGGCTTCGAGAGAAGCACATCAAAGTTCATTGTGATAGTCAGAGTGCAATCTTTTTAACAAAGAATCAGGTTTACCATGCAAGGGTGAAGCACATCGATGTCCGTTATCACTTTATTTGCAAGAAGATGGAGTAGCAATCCAGAACATTAAAACCACTAAAAATCCTAATGATATGTTGACAAAGGTAGTGACTGAGGTCAAGTTCCAACATTGTTGGGGCTCGATCAATGTTGCTAAAAATTGAAGATGGGCACTTTGAAACCCATTTGAAGATACTTTTAAAGTCGAGTTTTATGAGAGATTTGAAGATATGAAATTTGCCAAGGTAGAGATTTGTTGAATTGTCAACAATTGTTGCTTATCCCACAATTACAAATCCCATATCAAGAAAATATGGATTTGTGGGACGTTGCTTCCCTTATAAAATAAACCCTCCTCCTCTAGTTCTAATTATCCCAAAATTGTCTATCTTTTCTTAAGGCAAAAATTCTCTTTCTTCATAATATTTCATTTCTATTATTTCCTTAAAATAGTTAAACATTAATTCAATAGTGTTCGAGGATGTAGGCATAATTGGTTGAACTTTGTTAAATTCTAATGTTCTTTATTTGTTTATTTAATAGCTATTATTGAAAATAGTTGTAGTGAATTATTGTGCTATCAAATTACATATGTAGAAAAATTTTGTCTAAAGAGATTAGGTTTTAAGTGAGACTGTTTGTGACCCTTCCAATTTTTCCTGAGAATTTACCTGATGTAATTTTTTAATACAATCATTCACACTCTATTCACTTACGCAATAATACTCAAGGTTAATTTGTAATTATTGGTAAAAATCAACCCCAGTTTTCGCAACAAGTAGTTTTAGTCGATTGGTTAATATTAGGAAAATTGCGTGTAGAAGGAGAAGATTGAGGTAGTTGTTGCTTCTTAGGAAGCAACAAATTGCTTGTCAACTTTTTTCAGTTAAAAAACTAACGTGTAGCTTTGTCCTTTGACTTCAATAATGCAATTGTTTTGTTGCGATACCTTACTGATTTCTACCGTTGGGCAAGACTAAAATGGTCCTTTTGTAATATGACAAACTTATATAAATCTGTAGCTATAAAATTTAAGTTGTTTTCATATTCTGTAGATTCCACTTTAGTGGTTGAGTGTACCAGAGTCTCACAATTCCACTTCAGTAGTTAATTTTCAAAAAAAGATTCCACTTCAGTGGTTGAGTTTACCCATTTACCTTAACTGCATAATGTTGCAGGAGAGAAGAGAAAGATAGGTTAAAGGATATTTTTTTTTTTGGTTATTTGAATTTTTTAATATTATTTTATTAAAATATGAAGTAAATTTTGTATGAAATATAACATCTTACACATACTAAAGTGCAACCATACAGCTTGTCATATCATCACGATAATAAAAAGACTAACGTTAGGTTTTTTTTACGAAAAAATAAAAATTAAAATATTTATTACTACTTACAGTTTTAAATTTTTTTTATCATTAACACTATTTTCTAAAGCAAACTTTCCAGATTTCTATACAACTTTAAGATGTCAGTTCTGATGAGATTTATGTCAAACATTCTAGTTTATACTCTAGTCCATTGGATCTACTCGAACATGAAAGCGCTCTTCACCTCAGTTTACGATTTTTGTTTCAAACTAGCTGGTAACCACAACGTAGAGCTAGTTACCACAAAGGGATTAATGTATTAATTTGAACGTTCGAGTATCTTCCAAACTATTTACAGTTTAAATGCAATAGGAAGGAAAGAAAAAGAATTAGAAATACACCTTTTTCGTCTAGAGAGGGCGTTCCCAAGCCCGAGTTAATGTATTAATCCCATTCGACGTCAAAGAATCCAGCATCTTTCATCTCAGAATAATATGCATTGTCCAATAGAAAATCCTCCTCCTATGAAGATGTCAAATGAATATTACATAATTAAGGTCATCAAGATCTCCACAGGAAATATGGTGGCACAATCAAGAACCACAAGAGCAAAAAGAAGTTCATCTGGAAAATATCTGCTAGGAATGCCACGTATAGGATGGGAAGATAGAAACAGTGATAGCAGAAAACTGTGAAAATGTACAACCTGCAGCAGACAAAAAAGACCAGAATTTGGAAAGGCTCTTTGAAAGGATGGAAGTTTATGTATAGTTTTTAAAAAAAAAATAAACAGTTTTTTCACAAGTACCAAATGCCGATGCTGGCGCCAATTCCGGCAAACCCACAAGCAAACAATGCCACGGCATTTAAGATGAACATAACAGTAACATAGTTGTAAAATGCTGGCCTAACTGTAAAAGCGGGAAGATGTCAAGTTCAATCTGATAAAGATGTAACAACATAGTTATTGTACTCACGAGGTAAGTTTTCTCTCCATTTTGAGAAATGCACAAATAACATATATCCATAAACAGCAGCCAGCAATAATTTGTGTATGATCCAAAAGCCCCACTTCATTCTTTGTGTTGCATCAACACCATCAATAAAGAGTGGCACCCCAAACCCAAAAACATAACCAGCCTGAGAAAGAATAGCTACAAGTGGTGAAATGGATCTACACTATAAGTTAAGTTTGATATAGACAACATCGAAATAAATTATTGACACATGATAGATGGTGTAAAACAACTATTGACCCACAAGGATAAAGCCTGTCAAATTAAACAGTTAAAATGCTACAGAAAATATAGGAATTGTTTAGAAAAATATCTTACCTATGAAACTAGTGAATCTTAAAAGTTGAGATCATAGATATAATATATAGAAAAAAAATAACTGCTCAAGTTTCATGTAAACACTAAATCAATCAGTTGAAGTGGATAAAAATCCTTAGTTGGCGTATGAAATTTCTCATACAGTAAACGAACTGATATAGCCTCCCACATCCTACCAAAAGCATTTATGAACCTAGAGGCAGAAAGTAGCTTCAGTTTTCCTTTCAACTTAATAGCCTAAATACTCCATTACAACACCTCGATTAATAGTAGTCAATCTCATAGCAGAGAATCAAAAAACCAGAAACTCAAAGGTAATAGTGAAGAAATAATGTTATTCACCATTAGATGTTTCAATTATAAGAGTGAAATTGGATCTGGTACCATGTAGAAGTAGAGGTAAAGAAGAAAGAAAGGGAAAAGAATGTACACAAGTTTTAGGTGGGCCGTCAGTGAACTTATGTCTACGGACACAGACTACAATAGAGAAGAGCACCTTACTCAAAAAGTTTAGCCCATTTATTTATTAGTAATGCTATAATATATATAATAAAGTAATGCAATATTACTACAAAATATCTAAACTATTCTATTAAATGATACCAAAAAAAAATTCTTATATCGAATATATAATAATGCTAAATTCATCTTTCTAATATCTTCAACAAAAGAATACACAAGAAAAACTGTATAGAGTAACAGAGCTCCTACTATGCCCTTTCATAACCCCTCAGTTTTTCCGGATCAAGTTTAACATATTAGAGACACGCCTAAAGATCTGCCAACATAAAAATTCTTCTTAATGGTACAACCCCCATAAGTATTCAACTCACTTGCTTTCAAGCGTGTGAATTATTGATGTAACAAAAGACTCATCAAAAGAGATAAATAAAACCACAATGTTCACACGCCCTTATACTTTCGATCCAACAAAACACAGTCCAGATTTTCATTCATCAATTATTATGCATTTCCATTAATGCTTTCTGTTTTTCTCTCCCTGTGAATCCATACTTATTCAGTCTTACTACTAGTTAACTAACAAATTCAACTATAAATGCCGGCACGCTAACTAATCTAGCCTTTACTGTTAAATCCAAAAGACAATCATTGACCCTGCACAAGCATGCATTACAAATTCACCTTAAAGTATATGGCAGAAACTTGAATGTCAATCTGTAGCATCATTGTCACTCTCTTCGATTGAATGGATGGGCCGGTCGGTGGTTCAGCCCGTGGCCCATCACCGGTAATCTTTTACAAGTGACAAAACGACGTCATTTTACACTTTCGTAACAAAACGACGTCATTTTACGTTGTCGTAAAAAATGACAGCGTAAAACGACGTCGTTTTGTCACTTGTAAAATTTAAAAATGAAAGAGAAAATGACGTCGTTTTCTCTTTGAAGTTAAAACCTTCCTCAGTCCCTCCCAGGCTCCCATCCCATCTAGCCAGCTCTTAGTCCCAGTCTCCCAGACTAGATGACGCAACACGCACCAAACCGCCCCCGCATCCCACCCTTTGTCTTCGACTCTTCGTGTTCGTCCCCTCCGTTGTCGTTTTCTCTTTGACGATTAAAACCTCCCACCTCCCAGTCTCAGACGGTGCGAGACCGCCTCTGCCTCCTACCCTTCATCTTCGACTCTTCGTCTTCGAGTCTCAGCCTCAGGCTCTCCACCTTCGACTCTCAGTGTCTCCCTCCGTCTTCGGCTCTCGTCGTCAGTCGTGGCTCTCGTCGTCATCTCTCCAACCCACCCGCTGACCCACGACTCATCTCATCGTGAGTCTTAACCCAGACGCTATCCGGATTCCATCTCCCTTCGTGACCCAGTCACCGTCCTCCGTCGCAACTCGCAAGTGGCATCGCACCATTGCCATTTCATGTGTTTTTCGATGAAGGTAGGTGTGTGATTGTTGGTGTGGTGCGGTGATTGTTTTTGTGAATGATTGGTGTGGTGATTGTTGGCACTATGACCCAATCGTTGTAAATGAATTGGTGATTGTTGATTGAATGGATTGAGATTTAAGAATTGATTAATAGAAATGGATTGAGAATTGGTGATTGTTGATTGAATGGATTGAGAAATGCTGCTGTTGTGGTAATTTTTTTATTTTTGTTGTATTATGCAATATACACATTTCAAATGATTCTTAATGTGAATTATTATGCATGAATTGTTTCATCTCTGTAGTGCTCAAACCCATATCAAAACACTGAGGTTAATCTTATATTGAAGAAGCAATCAAACTCCACTAATAATCTGTAGCCCATCAATTCAACTGATGTGTACAATTACATAAATCAATAAAAGTTGCATCATCTTAATTATATTAAAATGTTTACTAATATCATATTAGTTGTATCATCTTAATTATATAATAATGTTCACTAGTTTCATACAGATTTAGTGGAGTAATAAGGGATCATATATAGTTCAGTGTAGATTTCATATGCCAAATAGACTATTATAACTTCTAACTTTGTAATTAAAATTACCTAACAAAATAGAAATTCTTCTTTTGATCATCTAAATAGAAAATCAATAAATGTTTTTAAATTCCTCCCACACCTAATAGAGAAATATTTAAGATTAATAGATATTAGATATATAGAAGTGATGCATAAATTGTAAAAATTTTACTTGTAAATAAAAAATGTTGTAAAGGAAAATTGTATAGAGGAGAAGAGTATAATTAGAACCTTACTTTGTTCTTGATGAACAAATACGAACATTATATTCCTAGAAGGCTAGAAGAAAAAGTTGAGGAATTGTCATTGAAGAGCCTCTTGAAGACTAAACAATAAAATACACGATATATTGAAATTATCTATTCTAGATCTAAAATATGGAAATGACTTTGGAATCATATATGGATATTTATTTCAAACAACTATGTTAGGGTAATAGGCAAGAGAATATGCACAAATATCAATTGTGAACCTTTTTCTATCTGGATAAGAAGTCTTTTAAAATTACAATTTGAGATTTGTGTTCCAATTCATTCATCTATCATCATGTGATCTCTAACCTTATGAAAATCATGCCTACTAAATTTAGTTTAAATGCCATCTTAAGTTTATTCATCATAATACAACAAGAAATAGTACGCAAGTTATTCATTGAGTTTGGATTTATTGCTTTATGGATTAGACATACATGAGTTTTGTTAAGTTCCCTTAACATCATTTTGCTTAAGAAGAATTCCTGGACTATTTCTACCACTAGGTTACTAGTAATATTTTTTATCTAATGTTAGCTTTTTATAAGATTTGGTACTTAATGGAGCTTATATTTTATTTTAAATCTAGTGGTTTCATGGTTGATTGGTCAGATCAAATGGATGAACATATTATTCCTTCAATTGAGAGTTCTAATTCGATACCGGAGGTTATAGTGGAAACTTCTATTTCGACACAAAATGATGATAGAAGTTCAATTAGAACTCAAGTAAGTCGAGTTAAAAGTGATGCTTGGAATCACTTTAAGAAGACTATATGGATTGAGGGAATTGAAAAGGCAGAATGCAATTATTGTCATAAGTTGTACTCAAGTGGTTTGAAAGATAGGACGTCCCATTTAAAGAGACATACCAAATCATGTATCAGAAAGAATATGGTTTTAGGAGGTCAATCATTTTTTGACCCCTAACCTTATGAAGGGAAATAACGAAATAACCGTAACAACTTTTGACAATAAGAGATCAAGAATTTT
>JANQBM010000007.1:14559046-14583724 GCA_025594535.1 Erythroxylum domingense | reverse complement strand
ACGGCTGGCTACATCCTTCATCTGTAATCTAGCAACCTTCCTCAATTGGTCATGCGAGAGTGGATCAAAAATAACAACTTCGTCCAGCCGGTTCAGCAATTCGGGCCTAAACTGTTTCCTCACCTATACAGAAGAAACATTATATCCGACTTTTAGCTGCAAAATTTTGCTAAGAGAAGGGACGAAGCACGACAAGTAACTAAACCATAGGCTTACCTCCTGCATGACCCGGTCACGAGCAACTTTCATGGTGCATTTGCCTGTCAATCCTGTCAGAAGATGTTCAGCACCAAGATTGGAGGTCATAATAATAACCGTATTCCTGAAGTCTACAGTACGGCCTTGGCCATCAGTTAATCTTCCATCATCCAGAACTTGAAGAAGAGTATTGAACACCGAGGGGTGTGCTTTTTCCACTTCATCAAACAAGACAACACTGTAAGGCCTTCTCCTAACAGCTTCAGTAAGCTGTCCACCTTCCTCATGACCCACATACCTGATAAAATTTTAATGTATATGAGACACAGTACTACACTTATATATTAAACAAAGTGAAACAGGAATGGTAGTAATATTTACCCCGGTGGAGCACCGATAAGACGTGCAACAGAGTGTTGCTCCATGTATTCAGACATGTCAATCCTCACCATTTGATTTTCATCATCAAAGAGTTGCTCAGCAAGAGCTTTAGCAAGTTCAGTTTTGCCAACACCAGTGGGTCCCAAGAAAAGGAACGAGCCAGTAGGCTGTTGTGGCCTTCCTAGACCCGCCCTTGACCTAAGCACAGCCTCTGCAACAGCTTCAACTGCTTGATCTTGTCCAACCACCCTTTGATGTAGCCTGTCTGCGAGTCCGATAAGCCTTTCCTTATCATTCTGTCCAAGCCTGGTGACAGGAATTCCAGTCCACCGACTCACAACTTCGGCAATGTGCTCAGGTCCAACAGTTTCCGTTAGCATCAGGTTCTCTTCTGTGCTTCCTTCTAGTCGTGCAATAGCTGCATCCACTTCCTCCAGGGCTCCGTATTTCAAATCTGCAACTCTAGCTAAATCGTATCTTCTTTCAGCCTCCTGTATGGAATACAATATTTCTTCTCTCTTCTGCTTCAGTCGCCGGATTTCATCAATTCTTTCTTTCTCTTTTTTGTATTTCATTGTTAAAGGCTGAAGCCGATCTCTTAGGTCATCTAATTCTTTTACAACCTTCAATGAAAAAAGATCAATGGTAAGTACGAAAAAATACCTTTGAAAAGTGAATGTCTAACAAGTAATTAGGCTGACACTTACTTCAGCAAGTCGAGCTTTGCTTGCTTTATCCTTCTCCTTCTCGAGCGCATGAAGTTCAACTTCCAATTGAATTTTCTTCCTCTCCAGATTATCAATTTCTTCAGGCTGACTATCCAATTGAACTCGAACATTTGCACATGCTTCATCAACCAAATCAATTGCTTTATCAGGCAGATGGCGTCCTGTGAAACAGAAAAGACACGAGCTTTTCAGACATGAGAATAATAATATAAGCAGGTCCGGTCACAACATTAAGATACTGAAAGCAACAATTTCACCTGTTATGTAACGACTCGATAACTGAGCTGCAACGACAAGAGCACGATCTTGAATTCTCACACCGTGATGACCCTCGTACTTCTCTTTCAAACCTCTAAGAATGTTAATAGTGTCTGTAACGCTAGGTTCAGCCACATAAACTTGTTGGAATCTTCTCTCAAATGCTGCATCTTTCTCCACATACTTCCTGTACTCTTCTAGTGTTGTAGCACCAATGCATCTAAGCTGCCCTCTAGCAAGCATAGGCTTGAACAGATTAGCAGCATCCATAGATCCCTCGGTTCTACCAGCTCCAAGAACAAGGTGGATTTCATCAATAAACAATATCACCTTCCCCTCTGCTTCCTCCACCTCTTTTAGAACAGCCTTCAACCTTTCCTCGAATTCTCCCCTGTACTTGGCTCCAGCTACCAAGGCACCCATGTCAAGAGCAATAAGCCTCACATCAGCAAGATTACTTGGCACATCTCCCCTCACAATCCTTTGTGCCAAACCTTCAACCACAGCAGTTTTACCAACACCTGGCTCACCGATCAGTACTGGGTTATTTTTGGTCCTCCTCGATAGAATCCTAACAACCCGTCTAATCTCCTCATCTCTTCCGATCACTGGATCAAGCTTTCCAGCTTGCTCTACAAGATCTCTACCATAAGTCTTCAAAGCTTGGAAATTGCTATCTCCGGAGGCACTCTCCACTTTCTTCCCTTCCTTTCCTCGAAGTTTCTCAACTTCAGATTTAACCTTTCCCGAGACAACTCCGGCTTCCTTCAATAAGTCACCAATCTGGGAATCCTCAAGAAGTCCTAAGATCATCTGATCTACCGCCAAATGCGTGTCACCCCGCGACTTCTGCGATGCTTGTGCACGCCTCATGACTTTAATAAGACTGGTACTAGCCGGAACTTCATCTGGAGGTGGAGACTGGGACGGGAGTTTCTTCAACGCCTGATTGAACACCCTTTCCGCTGCCTGCGCAGCCTGTTCTCCGACAGCAGCATTCGTAATAGCTTGTCGGAAGATACCATTGAGGTCCGAAATTAGGGCCACAGCTAGGTGAAGAGGTGTTATCTGTGCATGGCCATTGGTGATTGCAAGCTCATGGGCTGTAGCAAGAGCCTCGTTGGTCTTGTGAGTAAACTTGGAAGGATCCATGTCTTGACTTCACTAACTCAGCAAAAACTATTCCAACACACAAAAATACGAGTAAGAATTCAGAAACCAAAATTTCTCGGCAACAGCAAAGTACTTCTCCAAATAAACAAAAACTGTATAAACACACCCAAAAAAAAGTCTATAAGACTGATACAGGATGCAAATCGTTCCACCAACTACCACCACCATAAAAACTCAAGGAACGCATAACAGAGGAGCAGAAAGTTACCTTTGAGAATTGGCACCGATAAGGTTGAGCGGATCGACTGATGATTAAAAGAGTGAATTGTTCTTTAGAAATTAGTCTGTATGTATCTGAGTGAAGAGTGAAGAGAAATGAGAGAAGGGAGAGGTAGTTTTGTTGAGATAAAAAGATACATCTGGAAGAGCCTACACACGTGGGCCCAGAAGCTGCTAGAATCAGCTATCATATTCTTTCTGCTTCTTTCCACTCTTATATATATATAAGATAATATGACTTACCCGATTTGGCCACCCTCTTTCGAAGATTCTGGAAACAAGATTTAACTTAAATAACGAATTAACACAAAGCTTCCGCTGCAGATTCTAAGTTCATGCAGTATCTTATTATTCAAGTGTATTAAAATAATTATCCAGACCCATTTATTGTACATTAAACATTAAAGAGGTCAATTAATTACACTAATACATTTAAGATTTAATCTTTCTTATAAAAGCAAAACCTTTATTAGGATTGATTTCAAGACTTCCAGTTACTTTTTAAATAAAATTTAAATTCAAAGTTGGATTAGTCCTCTCTTTCATTCCAATATGCAGTATATAGTTGGACATATCAGATCTAATTGAGTACCATACCATCATAATTGTACCAATCACAGAACTAATATGGTAAAATCGGAAATCTTGAACTAAGGAGAAAAAGGAAAACTGAGATTATAACGGGTAAAAAGCCCCAATGCAATTCCATCCGTGAGGCCTAACATATCTCCTGAAACTGCAGTTTGAAGCACAAGGTATACAAATACCTTGTTTGAGACGCTTACAGCCATTATAATCTTTTCATCAAGTTGGATATATACTATACAACACAAAAACCCAAGCTCTACCTATAAACAGTTCTAAGAATTGTGTACGGCAACTTCTGGGAAACCAATGACATGCCAGGACTTCCCAGCTCCACAATCAACATTTGATCTTCTTTCCTCCTCCTTGTTCCCACTCAATAGAACTCCACAACACTGCAAAGCTGGGGAGAAAAATAGTGTTTGCATCAACAATTTTGGCGATAGAAAGTTGCCAAATTTCCATTGCAACAATAGTATGGAAGTTAGCAAGTAGACAGTAGCAATGCCAACACTCAAGTCACTCCATCACCCGTTGAAATACAACATAGAAAACAAGACTTCAAATCCTTTCGATAGTTTTCAGTAGAAAGTTTTATTAGCAGTTCTCTATCCTTTGAACTATGTTATATCTTTTTGAAGTTTCATTTGATAATACGACATACAAACTTAAAAATAAATTGGCCATCCATACTCGATTGTTCAGCAAATGTTGAAGCAGAAACATACTCATACTATGCTGAAGAATCTTTATTACTATACTACAGAAAAACAGTATAAGCAATTAGGTCAGCGTGCAGGTGCAACACTTTAAGTCTTTTCTTCTTTTGTTAGATGATGTACCAGATAGCTACTAGGATGTGGCACAACTCATGGTTAATTACTTTATAGAAACGTGAAAATGGAATTAATGATCCTATGGATCAGCTTATCCTCAAATGGGTGACACTAGGAACGTCAATGACTTGTGCCAATGAATGTGCTCAAATATGCAAGTTTAGGAATGTCTTTAAAGCAACATGACAATAGAGTTCCCAATCCAACAGTATAATTCCAACTACCATGTGTTCCTAGAATCTAAATATATGATTACTGAATTTAAATCTGGTGATTTATGCTCAACAAAAGTTTAAAATTTTTTTGCGCATAACAGTTATCAAGCATCATCTTTCCTATCTTCTTTAAAAAATATTGGAAGACAAACAAAAACAGAATGGAAGATAATAGAAAACAATCTGAGTGCAGAAGTAACACTCACATTTTACGACATCAAAAAACAGAAAAGCCACAAGTTTCAATCCTCATCACTGTCATAAACAACGGCCATGCGCCGATGGCTTGAAATCTTCCTAGGTGGAGAGTCCTCATCATCTGATTCAATCCCCACTCTCTTGCGACTGCCTCCAGAATCCTTCCTCTTCTGCTTTGGCTGAAATAATTGCAAGATAAAGAATAATGAGGCTCAGCCATATATTCACAAGAAAAGAGATACTAGAAGAACAGCTAAATGGGCAAAGAATGAAATATTAACCTTCAAACATGACCATTACAACAAACAGAAAATGGTGAACATGTGCCTCTCTCAACAATTTTTGCCATTCCTTGCATTGCATCTTCTAGTGACATTAATATAACATCTAATATGGCATTTATGAGAATATTTATTATACACCAGTCAAAAGCTGTTTGGATGTACAATAGGTAAGAAATCACCACATCTTATATTGACTCTTTTGTCGGATCCATGTTGGAAATATTATAAGCAAGAGCAAAATGCAAGCTATTTTAAATCTTCTATTCCTGGTCAAAATTGATCCATGTCAGTTTAAGAGTTACGTGGCAATTGTCTACCACAAAGCTCCATTGTATTCCACAAACCAGATCACCTGGTTAAAATATGGCAAAAGACTAGCTTGATGATGTGGATGCACAAACCCCATGCCAAATCAGCAGAGGTTTTCAGAACCTGCCTGTCTAGACTGTGAAATCCCCAAGAACCTTTTTGCTCAATCAAGCATTTCCCAAATATGTGAAAATAAAGTTTCCCCCAAGTCAAATCCCTAGTCCAAAAACACAGGAACAAGATTGGTACAGAGAGATATGGAGCTCAGGATACGGACAGTAGATATTAAATCTGCCCATCAAGAGAGAGATAGTTGTACATGTGAGTGTAAGAGAGAGATAGGTCGTGCATCTATCTACAACCGAGTGTAACGTATGAGATTGAGCGTATCTTAGATTAGATGTCTGCATGGGAATGTTTATTGCTAACTTTACTTCCCTACAAGATGATGTTATAGCACGTTTCATGACTGTCAAAGAACTGTGGAGCTCTTAAAGATTGGGCAACTAAATCAAAGACCTTACTAATTCACACACACTAACAAATGTTGCTCATTCTTGTCTTTACCCAACTTTCATATCCCAGTAACCAAAACCACCGATGAAAAAGAAAGAGACTGGAAGGCCAAGATCACCTTATATTGACTCATTTGTCTTATCCACTTTGGAAATATTATAAGCAAGAGTAAAATGCACACTATTTAAAATCTTCTATTCCTGGTCCTATCAACTGTGGTACTGCTAAGACTCTAATGCAGATTCTTGGCATATAGTGATAATTAAGATTATATAAGCTCATCAATACATTAAGTGATCAGCTACATGGTCTTGGCATTTAGAATTATACAATTTCTGAATTAAGGTACCCTTATATGGAGAACTTTTACAAAGCATAATTTGGACTGCCAGAAACCCTTAAGTTAATGTTATAGATATTCAATCAATTGGAAATGTGATTTTTTGTAAAGATATTCACAAAATTATTGTGGAAGTAGCTCCCAGACATACCACCTACAACACACAGTTAAGAGCTAATAACTGAATAAGAATCAAGCCCTTGCCTTTGTAACTAAAACGTCAGTGGACTAATTCATTACTCTAAAATCCAGTTACAAGCAATACAAAAAGCACGCACAGCAAAAAACAACGTCAGTCTAAATATCAAGGAATGTAGGGTAGCCTCGAGGTTTGTTTAAAGAACTTTTAACATGGACAAACCAATTGCAACAGACACACAAGTAAGAATAGCAGGCAAAAGGTTTTAGTAAAACAGTATGTCGTCTAGCTGGAAGGGAGTGGTTGGCCACAATTTTATCAGTAAGTTTGAAATATATGTTCAATATTGATTTCTTATACACACCATAAGGAATAAACATCTAGAAATAGCCATTAAAATATGTTAATCTTAAGATTAAGATAATAGCAACCTCAATATATCTCCATACTTCCTAATTTAGACACATACATCTAAACTTCCAAACATCCAACTGTTACTAAATAGGGTAAAACTAACTTTTTTAACAATTTCAGTTAAGCATAGAGTTACGTGGCAATATCTACCACAGATCTCCATCGTATTCCACATGTCACCTCACCTGGTCAAAATATGGTAAGAGCTTAGCTTGATGACATGGTAACACAAGCCCCATGCAAAATCCGGAAGTTTTACAGAAGCCGCCTATCTAGCCTTAGAAATCCCCAAGAACCCCTTTTTGCTCAACCAAGCATTTCCCAAATATGTGAATATAAAGTTTCCTTAAGTCATATTCCTAGTCAGAATAAATAGTAACAAGATTGGTAAAGAGAGATTTGGAGCTCAAATACAGACAATAGATTTTAAATCTTTCCATTGAGAGAGAGCTACGTGTAGGCATGTGCAAGAGATTGTGAGGCCTCACACCTATCAATGACCAAGTTTAACGTTTGAGAATGAGCCTATCTTACATTAGATGTCAGCATCGGGATTTCTATAGCTCATCATTTATTTCCCCTACCAGATAATGTTATAACACGTTTCATGATTGATGAAGAATTGCAGAACTCTTGGAGATTGGGCAACTAAATCTAAGGCCTTACTGATGCAAAAGCACAACCATATACTCATGTTGCTCATTTCTCGTCTTTACCCCACTTTCATACGCCATTTAACCAAAACCACTGATGAAAAAGGAAAAGATTGGAAGTTCAAGATCCTAGATTTCATCCCAACACAACTCTTACGAGCAAATGCTACGAATACCTAATATGAAAAGAGATGGAGTGGTTAGAGGCACTAAGGAGGTGGTAATGTATGTCAATTGTCATAATGATTTAGTAGGATTGGGAAAATAGTAGCAGCCTCTTCGTCAATGGTCTTAATGTATCCCAGTTCAATTGTTGAAGTTTACGTCAATCAATAACCGTTTTGAGTTCAGCTTTGAAAGCTAGAATATAACAGACGTATGGAATCTTACATTGTGCAAATCTGAACACTTGGCAGTCTATATAGGAAGAACTTTCCTCTCAAACTTTGTCGACGTGAATATAGGACATACACTACAATGTCAGTAAATTAGAACTTTTTTTCTCTACATGGCAAATTAATGGAGCTAAAAACAATATTACAGCCATGAAAGCTGTTCTCTGATAGATCCGTTACAAAAAAAATTAGGAAATAATTTTGCACCTTTTTTTATCAACAGTTACAACAGTTTTAGAGACATCAAAGAATATAGAAATAAAACAGGAAGTGAGATACTTATGAAGGGCTGGCAGGACAGTTATTTCCTTTTCATAACTAAATTGAAATATATACTTATATTCGTTTTCTTAATCAAGATTTTTTAAATAGCCAATCGTGCATAGATAAAAGAAAATTGATCAATGATTTATTAAGTTCTTGTTAAATTTAAGAGCATAGGTTGATATAGCTATTATCAATAAATTAAGTTGTTTCTCAGACAGAACACTGTGGAAAGTAGTTAACTTAAATGTTGATTTGGAACAACAAAGTGTATGATTGCCTCTCTTTCTCCATTACTAATAGATGTCCTAAGAGAAAGGACAATACCTAGATCAAATTAACACTCGTTAATTCCGGACATTTATGTTAATACCTAATAAATAAGGCAGAGTTTTAAAGGAGGTATTTCATAAAAACTCCTGTCATGGTAGGGAGAAAAAAGGGGATAGTTGCAAAATCCTGAGACATTGAGATCACTTAACTTCTAGAGATTTGAAACCTACCAAGAAAAAGGTTCTCGAAATTTAACAACTGATGGGATTTAATAAATATCATAATCCCAACATTACTCTTTTAAGTTAACTAAAAGTTTAATTAGGTATGTTACATGTTACATAATTTTCATTGTCTTTCTTTTAGAACAAGTATATACTTGCAAATTAAAGAAAATATGTTGAAGTTCATTACAAATACATGCAAATAATATGATTTCGTGAATAAGCTAAGAGAAACCACTATCGTTTCAATTTTCATGACAATTTTCAGTACAATAAGGGTGTTTTTGCAATTTTGTTGCACAATCATGGAATTTTATACCAACCAAACTTAAATAGGAGGAAAAGCTGGTTAAATCTCTTGTAAGCAAACAAAAAGATATTTGAAGTCCATAGTTTTGCATTCATGACATCAAGAAAATCCTTATACCAAAAAATCCGAAAGAATATTCATCTAATACCCAAATTTAACTCCTGAGAAAAAACCTGAAGAAGTAAAATGCATCAGCAATACAGAATAGCAATGCATGCAAATGAGGTATATTCTCTCTAAGTTTACACAGGATCCAACAACCAGTATTTAGAACAGACGGTAAAGCACTTCATACAAAAAAAAGAACAAAAACTACAATGTCTCTTCAGGATTTTAGATTGATTTCTCACGGTACCACATACATTCTCAGCTAAAGCAAATACTGCAATGTTTAATAGACTATCATACCTCAGCCTCTTCTTCTTCCTCCGAGGCTCCATCAACTTCTGCCTCTTCTTCATAATGCTCTTCCTCTTCATCCTCTTCTTCATATTCTGCTTCTGGTTCCTCAACCCTCTTCCGAGAAGGAGACCTTTCATCTTCATCCCCATCACTTTCATACTCAGATTCCTCTCTCTCACTATCAGAGAAACTCACTGGGCGCTTTGAGGACTTGGCAGTGGGCAAGGATGGCTTTCGTATAATGTCCTGTCCCTGGCATACACAAGGCAGATTTGTGGACAAGTGCATTGGAAACAATCAAAATGTTAGTTAGAAAATTCTATCCAGGTTACAAAACCTTCTTAGCATTCATAATCCGTTTCTCTGCTCGAGCTTCCATCTCCAAATCTTCCTCAAACCGGTGGCGAGGACGACGGGAGTCAAAATAATCTGGTTCATCATCCTGCTTGAAAGAGAAGAATCAAAAGACTAAAAACATTTCAAAAATTTCCATTCAGATGCAGTATGAAGATGAAAATAAAAACAAGTGACTTTTAATTATGTGATCCAACCTAACTTACAGCATCTTCAAGAAGAAAGAAGGACGAAAAGAATATGAAGGCAATGTAAACAACAAGCACAGACCTCATCAAGAGCACCCTCCAGGAACCCAGGTGAGAGCTGGCGCCGACGCTCTACTGTTTGTGTATATTTCCGGCTCACCTTTTCCCTCTTTCGGTTAAGAAGAACATTTGCTCTTATTGTCTGGCTTTCGGCCTATAATAACGCAAGGAAAGCATGAACAGTAAATCAAAAATATCGGTAATGAGATGAATGAAAATATAACGTTCAACAATTTACTACCTTTTCTTTTTCTTCCTTTTCTCTCTCAGGATCAACATCAGTGATGCAATTCTTAACCTTATAAACCTTCCTATGCCGTGAGTCAACAAGAGCAGTCAACAGCCTATGAGAATTTGATGTCAATGATGACGGCATAAACCTCATCTTACTTAAAATTCTTCCTTGTGATTGAAGAAGGGACTGCAAATATGAATATAGTCAGCCTCCAAACTTGGAATCAAAGACTGGTTAATTGCAGACATACCAAATAAAGAGCATGTCAAAAATATAGGTCCAACCAGATACTGCACAAGCACCACAACTGAAGGTAAATAGCAACATTGCGAAATTTTCTGTTCCATGAAGTAAAACTCTTCTAATAATAGCAAAATTCGTAATTCATCACAATAGTTACAGTAAGAACAATAATTCTACAAGCGTTTGGAGGGTCCAAATTGATGGATAGGATATAAAAAATTTAGCATTTTCTCAACAAGCTTTTCGTAGGTGAACAAAACAATTGGATATTGTTTTAGTATTGAAAGGTGAAGACACTTTTTCCTAAGAAATTCTGGTTTTCCATTTTCCAGTTTCAGATATAATTTAGGTTTTTTGTTAAATTCTATAAAAACTCCCAAACAAAATTATGATTTTGTAATTTCCCATCTTTTAAAAAGGAGTAAGGACAAGCTTGTAAAAGACAAGCTTCAAAGAGGAATATGACAAATATGGAAGGAAATGTTAACTAATTTCAAATATGGAAGGAAATGTTAACTACTTTGTATAAATGAACACACCCGTAAGTTATTTACGGATGAAAATATACCTGTGGCCACAATCTAGCTCAAACAATCATTCTGATTGAGATATACAATTCAATGTATACAGATAAATGTAAAAGATCTTCCATGTCAAAAAGAAACAAGAAAGTTTCCAGAATTAAGTATTTTAAAAGCCTAGACAGTAAAGAGACATCAATATCAAGGATGTATTCTCTAATCTGAGTGCAAAGGAGGGTCAAATCATTTTAAGAATACCACAAGCAATTGCATACCTATCTAGTAAAAGAAATTAATCAGTCCATTAGACAAGGCTCTCAACTTGCAGCTATCTCCCACAATTTTCAAGCAAACATTGTGCAGAACAATAATTAACCAAGACAGAATATCAGTAATAACAAGAAAAAACCTTCATCAAGCTTCACATATTAGACAGCCAAAATCATACCACGTATCACTAGAGTGTATAAATATATGAAAAACAGAGTGAGAGAGAGAAAGAAACAAAATTCCTTTGAGACTTCACCTTATCGTGACGAAGAAAAAGATGAGTTTGATCATGTTTCGCATCTTGTACAGATATATCGAGAACTTCGTTACCAATTAAGAGCTGTAAACTGCCGTCTGACCATCTAACAAAACGTGCATTGCTTTCAACCTATGCATAGATAGACGGACTACACAATTATCCAACTGGTTAAAGGAAAAGTGAACTATGAAGGGCAAAACCACCTTCACAGATGACAGTTTAGGTCAGTTAAGCAACTTAGATCTTAAACTTTTCATACGTATGAAATAAAGACAACTAAGTATCATCCTCCTTAGTTCCTCTCTGAACCTTATTTTCTGTCTCTTGCTCTCTAACTCTCCTCTTGCACTGCCTCTATTTTCAGTTCAGTCTCTAGATTACAAAGCTACTCATAAAGTTGTGAACCGAAGAACGTTAATATTGTCACTAGCACAAAATATGCTCCATATGTTTCATCATGAGATGAGTTAGTTCTCTCAAAACATAATTGTCCTCTTGCAATAAACGAACTGCAGAAACTTAAATAACTCAGTGACTATTAAATGGAATGTAAGACTTGATAAAAAAAGCTCAACATAGCTTGAAACAACTCTTCCACGTGTAAAGAGGAAACGCTGTTTGTCAAAATGATCTGAAATGAAAACCAAGCAAGTTTATTTTTTATCATTTGCAAAGTGAAAGCAGTGATGGTGATTAGTTAACAATTTAGTTGATTAGGCAGTAAACTAAAAGCTCAGGCTACTGCAACTAAAAGCTTGGGCTGTCTGGATGAAAATGAGATTATTTTACGTGTCAGATTTGCAAATTTATATTCAAGTGAGTGTTGATCCATAATTTATAATAAGCTAATTAACAGTGATTCCTCAGGCCCATATGCTACTAATTCACATGCCATAACTTAGTAAAAACATGAATAGGTGAGACACACACAACTTTTCAAGGAGATGTAGGAAATCCAATATTAGTTATTCCATACACCTATATCTCATTTTTTTACATTGAGAAGTTTTATGAAGCAACAGAACTACAATATTTACTCACAGATGTAGTTCCATCAGGATTCCGAACCCTTCTCCATCTCACTATATTATTTTCTAATCTCAGTCGTCTTTTAGCTCCAGATTCATCCGTCACAAATGTTTCCTCTTCCACATACGTCTTAGGATCAAATGGTTTTGGATCAATGCCCATAATGTTGGAAACTTTGACGATATTCATCTGCCAAACAAGTATCAAAAAATTTCACCAAAAGATAGAACAAGTTACCACATAGGTCTCTTCAATTAAGACAGTAGAATGTGAACTAAAGTTTTCTTTTTTACTTTTCAACATCAAAAATAGAGCAACAAATATACCAAAAGCATCTGTGAAAAGTACCTTACTTCACATATACAATCAAGTCATCTAGTAAAACAAAAATGGAATGTGAATCAAATTTATTAGGGGTTTCAGCATGAACCCCAATGGAGCTGTAACATAAACCCCAAACACCCCCATATGTGTTTGAAACAAGAGGATATAGAAAATATCAGAAGAAAAAGCCACTTTATTTCTCTGATTATATGTAATTTATACACGAGTATAACCTATTCTAATACTACTAAACTACTAGATTTTTCATATATACTAACTTATCCAATCTATAGTATATCTTATCTTATATACTAGAAGATAAACTTATTTCCTAGAAGATAATCTCCTAAGCTAACTAAACTTATCTAAAATAATTATGCAACACTCTCCCTCAAGTTGAGGAATAGATATTTATCATTCCCAACTTGCTTAGAATTGTCTCGAATCTAGGTGTAGGCATGATCTTTGTGAATATATCGGCTTCCTGTGCTTCAGTAGGGATATAGCATAGATCAACGCCCCCTTCTTCTATTTCACATTTGATAAAGCTCTAGTCAATTCTAACATGTTTTGATCGATCATGTTAAACTGGATTCTTCACTATACTGATGGCTGATTTACTATCACTGAAGACTTTGGTGGGAGAGGAAGTGGTGATCTGCGAGTCCTGCATCAACCTCTCTAACCAAATAACTTCACAAATTCCTTGTGCAATTGCCCTAAACTCTGCTTCTGCACTGCTCTTTGCTACTACGGACAGCTTCTTGCTTCTCCATCTGACAAGGTTCCCCCATAGTTTAGTATAATAACCAGATGTTGACCTACTGTATTCAATACAACCAGCCCAATTTGCATCCGTGAAACCTTCTATGCTTTTTTTCTCAATTTTCCGAAACATTAATCCTCTACCTGGACTAACTTTGAGATATCTCAGAATATGGTTGACTGCCTCTAAATGTCCTTGAGTTGGAGAGTGCGTAAATTGGCTAACAATACTCACAGAATAAGCAATATCTGGTCTAGTTAGTGACAAATAGATAACTTTTCCTACTAACCTTTGGTATCTTCCTTTGTCAACAGGAGGATCTTCTTCATTTTTCTTGAATGTCCAGTTTCTTCCAGTGGAGTTCCCATAGGTTTGCAACCCATCTTTCCTATTTCCTCCAGTAAATCAAGAATGTATTTTCATTGAGATAGGAAAATACCTTCCTTACTTCTAGCAATCTCCATTCCAAGGAAGTGTCTTTATGCTCCGAGGTCTTTTACCCTAAATTCCAGCCTCAACTTTTGTTTAAGATGATCTCACTAGTGTCATCGCCTATGATTATAATATCGTCCACGTACACAATCAAGATGAATTTCTTTCCATTTTTTCCACACTTCACAAACATTGTGTGATCATCTTGTCCCTGTTTGTATCCAAACCTACAAAGAGTGTCACTAAACCTCTTAAACCATGCTCGTGGAGACTGTTTGAGGCCGTATAAGGATTTTTTTAATTTGCAAACTCTCCCCCATCCTTCTTCGGTTTCAAAACCTGGTGGCATCCTCATATATATTTCCCCATCTACTGTACCATTTAGGAAGGCATTTTAATGTTGAGCTGATGGAGATCCCAATCTAAATTTTCAGCCAATGATAGAAGGACTTTAATTGTGTTCAACTTCGTAACTAGAGCAAATGTCTCCTCATAATCTATTCCATAGGTTTGTAAAAAGCCTTGAGCCCCTAATCTAGCCTTATACCTTTCGATCTCTCCATCTGCCTATACTTCACAGTGAACACCCACTTGCTACCAACCACTTTTTTTCCCTCAGGTAGATCCACAATCTCCCATGTTTTATTATCAAATAAAGCTTTCATTTCTTCAACTACAACTTCCTTCCACTTAGGTTCTTGGAATGCATCATATACATTTCTTGGAATTCTTACACTGTCAGGCTTAGTAGTGAAAGCTTTAAACTTTGAAGATAACTTTGAGTAAGTCAAATAATCTAAAATAGGATATTTAGTACATGAACTTAAACCCTTTCATAGTGCAATTGGCGCATCTAAGTCACTTATCATAGTCTCTCTAGGAGCTAGTTCCTGGTCCAATGATTGGCCTTGTTGAGGAGCCTTAGGCCTTCAAGAATACACTAAGGTTGGTTTTTCGAGAATTGGTTCTCCCACTGAATTGGGCTGGACAGTTTCAGGTTCAACGGTAGGTGTTTGTGGGTTTTATGGGAAGGTTTGTGAGATAGAAAGTGATATTCTTGGGTCCCAATAAATATCTTCATGAGATGTCCCCCTCTGAAGAGAGGTATTGGTGAAGTATGGTTGTTTTTTGAAAAAAGTAACATCATATGAAACAAAGAATTTGTTTGTAGAAGGTCAGAAACACTTATAACCCTTTTGAGTGAGAGAGTACCCAACAAACACACATTTAATGGCTCGTGGGTCAAGTTTGCTTCTATTGGGTTGATTGTTTTGTATGAAAACAATACACTCAAAGACTTTAGGAGGAAGAGAATAAAGGAGCTTAATGTGAGGAAATTGTTCTAGAAGAACACCCAATGGGGTTTGAAATTGAAGAGTTTTTGAAGGAAGATGATTTATCAAGTATGAGGCAGTTAGAATGGCTTCTCACCAATAGGAATTTAGAACAAAGTTGGTAAACATTATAGATCGGGCTACCTCTAAAAGATGACGATTCTTTCTCTCCGCTATCCCATTTTGTTGTGGGGTACAAGCACAAGAGCTCTGGCGGATGATCCCATTTTCACTGAGATATTGAATAAAATCAGTTGAAATACGTACTACTTGAACAGAGGTTTGGAATACATTTTGGATGAGTTTGTGGAACTATTTAAAGATATGATAGGCTTCAGATTTGTCTTTCATTAGATATACCCAACATACCCTTGTATGATCATCAATGAAACTGACAAACCAACGAGACCGGTTAGACTTGTAACTCTAGCGGGACCCCATATATCACTATGAATTAATTGGAAAGGTTTTGAGGGTATGTATAAGTGTATGGGATAAGTATTTTTGCTTTGTTTTGCAAGTACACATTGCTCACAATATAAAGAAATCTAATCTTTATTGATGAAAATGTTTGGATATAAGATTTTCAAATATGGGAAATTGGGATGACCAAGGCGTTGAAGCCATAACATAACATCAAAATTTGACATAACTGAAGGGAAAATCCTATGTGGTGATTTGGATTCAGTAAGAGTACTCTTTCCTGAGAAGTGGTAAAGTCCATCTTTCTCCTCAACACTGTCAATCATCTTCCCCGAACACCGGTCCTAAAATTCACAATGAGATGGAAAGAATGTCACAATACAGTCCATGTCCTTGGTTAATTGACTAACAAATAGTAGATTATAAGTTAACTTAGGCACATAGAGAATAGTATTTAATGTCAATTTGGGTAAACAAACTCTTCCTTGACCAATAGTTGGTGACCCTTTTCCGTTCACGACCCAGACATTAACTTTCTGGTAACACGGCTCATATTTTTCAAATACATTCAAAGACCCAGTCATGTGGCCTGATGCACTTGTGTCCACAATCCAGAGATCGTGACTTAGGAACTTTGATAATAATGATTAACGCAGGTTACCTTTATGCACTAGTGTTGCAGTAGAGGTTTGTTGGTCATGCGAGTCTTTCTCAGTTGTGATTTTTGTCCGATTCAAGAGTTGCTGAAGTAGTTCAATCTACTGGGGGGGACAGGTTTAGCCTTGTGGATTTGCTGATATCAGATTCTACTACATGTGCTGCTCCACATTTTTGCTGAACTCTTTGGCTTTTAGGTTTCCAATCTGGTGGTTTCTCATATAATTTCCAGCAGGTCTCGAGAGTGTGGAAGGGTTTATCACAATGGTCACACCACTGCTTGTTCTTGGTTTCTTGCTCTCAGGTTTGATAAGTAGACTCCTTTCGAGAGTTTACCACTAAAGCTAGGCCTTGAAAGGTTTGTTCAGAAGTGTGTGAGGTAAGCATGACCTTTTTCCTACTCTCTTCCCCACAAACCTCAGCAAATGTTTCTCAGATTGATGGCAATGGTTTTAAACCGAGTAACCTTCCTCGCACTTCATCAAGTCCAACATTAAGTCCCTGCAAGAAATCAAAAACTCTCTCCTTCTCCAATAATTTTTCATACTTCTCGGCATCAGCACGACACTCCCACTTTCTGCATAAAATAGATCCATCTCCTACCATAATTCAGTGAGTAAGTTATAATACTCGGTAACAGACATATTACCTTGGTGAGTATTTCTGATTTCAAAGCATTGAGAAGTATTTTCCAAATCAAAATATATTTCTTGCACAGCCTCTCAGATTTCTCTTGCAGTTTTGCAGAATAGGTACGTTCTTCCTATTTTTGGCTCCATTGAATTTATAAGCCAAGTCATGACAATGGAATTCTCAGCTTCCCAAGCACCGTAAGTGAGTGTTGTTCCGTGTGGTTGAGGAATTGCCCCTATTAGATATTCAACCTTGCCTCTTCCTTGGATTACGAGCATGACTGATTGAGACCATTCTCGAATATTCGTTCCATTTAATCTATGTTGCGTGATTTGCAACGAAAGATTATTAATAGGAGGAGATGGAGTTTGGGCCGAAGGTATTACGTAACTAGGTGTTTGGGATGAGGTTTGGAACTCATCAAAGGAACCGAAAGTTGGTTGAACTCCAGCCATGATGTGGCTGGAAAAAAAATAGGCTACCAGAATCGGTAGCTCTAATACCATGAAACAAGAGGGTATAGAAAATATCAAAAGAAAAAGCCACTTTATTTCTCTGATTATATGTAATTTATACACGAGTATAACCTATTCTAATACTACTAAACTACTAGATTTTTCGTATATACTAACTTATCTCATCTATAGTGTATCTTATCTACTAGAAGATAAACTTATCTCCTAGAAGATAATCTCCTAAGCTAACTAAACTTATCTAAAATAATTATCCAACAGTGTTGAACCCCCAACTGTACCAAATGGACTTCCCCATGAGACTCAATCAGATACCACTTTTGAAATTTAAAACAGCAGTTTCTAAACATATTTTCAAAAACCAAGAGCAGCATTTCAGATTGTGATGCATTGAATAGATTTCTTGTCTCATGATTTCTCACCCAAGAGTAACAAAAAATTCCATGATGAGATAAAGTAATGAATACTGAAAACACCTTTTACACCGATGACATTGAATATACGCAATCACGGACAGATGAAACAAGAACATACCTTATTTGGAACAGCTGGAGGTTGGCGAAAAGGAAGTTCTATCTCCAAGGGAGGTCCAACTGGCTTCTCTTTAGGTTTAACCTCAACATCCTCTTCTGATTCATATTGAGCATCTTCATCAGCCAGTATATCCTCAGGCCTAAGATTTTTCTCATAGCTCCCTTCTTCCTCAATAGGAGAACGCTAAATGAAGAAGCGACAAGGAATATCGTCAATACTATGAACATGCTCGGAAGCACAAGAATTTATAGAGAAATAGAGATTTCTAAAGAAAACAGAAAAATGCTACCATCCTCAGCATCCAGTACTCACATTCATATCTTGGTCAATGTCATTTTGTAATGTGTATGCTGCCTCCTCTTCGTCATCAGAATCACCAAAAACATCCCGAATCTCAGCAACTGAGTGTGAAATGTGACCATGATCTTTATCCACCCCAGGTGACCTACTGTTGTGAAATTAGGTTCAATGATATAAACTGGAGACAACTCAATCAAGTAATAACTCAAGTAAAATGTGCAGTAGTGAAGAAACATTTTTTACAAAAGATGGACAAGAATAAAAAAGTTTTTTTAAACAGAGTATTAAGGAAGCAAGTCACCTTGGACTTCTAGCCTGATCAACCTCCTCATCCTCATGGTCAACATAATGTGGTTCCTCAGATCTCTCAGACCCACTTTCAATAACATCGCGTCTTCGACTTGTTACCACTCGGTGTCCAAACTCTTCTTTCTCCTCACTGTCAGTATATTTAGCCTCACTTTCTTCTCTATGATCACCAACATCTACGTCCTGTGAACTTGGTTCCCTTTCACCCTCACTTTCTCCAGGATCAGGTTCTACCTCCCGCATCTCAACTTCACTCTCAATATCAACATCCTCATGCTCCTCTACTTCACCCTCAACATCTACTTCCCCTTCACCCTCACCCTCATTTCTCAGCTCTCCCTCAGCTTCATCCTAGAGACAGCAACATCATAATTAAGAGACAAAATATATCAAAGAAAAAAAGACAGAATTAACTCCAATTACTTTTCTTTCTTGTACTAACATAGTGATGATGGTCACTATAAAACAGGTAGTGCACAACCAAACACTCTTATAGCGATGTAATGTTGAGAATTCAATCCATGTAAATTTTGATTCATAGTTTCTACTTCCTCGATTGCTTAGATAGTATAATATCATAATAAAAAAAATAATGTCATACAACCTACACCAATTTCTTCAACAACAACCTGGCTCATCCAACTTACTCATTCCAATTCCATTAGTTCAAACTTGCAACAAGAAAACAAAAACCAGCATGAAAGTAAACTCAAATTCTACTAGCTCTGAAAGCAAGCAGCCAAACTCAAACCATGCAATAGAACACACAAGAATAGTCTCTCCACTTGCAGAAGAGATTCCTTTCAAAAATTTTAGACCTTGTGGGACCCACTTGAGACTCCCACACAACCTCCAACCTACTGCATGTTGAGACCTGATATGGAGATTTATAATCCTGTCGAAAATCAATTTCCCCAAAAACAAAACAACGCAATCAAGCCAAATGTATCACAGCGAAGCAGAAGGAACGCAATTAACACAGTATTTCCCAATTCTCCTAAACAATCGATCAAAGGCTCAATCCTTCCCTCCTCAAATCGGAAAAATCAACCCTAGGAAAAATACCCACATTCCCAAATCCTTGAAATACCATAGAAATCAAACCCCAAAATCACACACATATGAAGTAACAACATCATAAACACGAACACGAACAAGCACCGAAAAGAAGAAGGGAAACGAGAATGGGGGTGGAAATAGTGGGTTACAGAGGCGTAATTGGGCTGGGGATTGGATTCGTGCTCGGAATCGATCTCTTCCTCTTCTTCGGACTGATCGCCGAAGAGGTTCTGCATCATCTGGTGCCTCTTCTCCTCACCCCCCATCTCTCTCCCCCAGCGATTAACCGCGATGCTGAACGAATTCGAGAGCACCGAGTATGGCACACAATCTCTCCCTACTAGCTACTTTGTACGTTTTAACTGTGTGAATGACGTGTGTGGGCCTCTTCTTTTGAGAATTTCCGAATCTTTGACACGTTATGACTTGTGAGTTATTTGAAGGGAAATTTTAATTGTATACCTATTAAAGTTGCCCTTCATTCTTTTTTCAGTCTCATACAAAATTAAAGTCAACGCACTTTCCTATCCACTTTTTCGTTTATGTGAATTATTTTAGAACAAAAGATTAGACGATGCATATTAAATTTCTACGCCTAATACTATAATTTAGTATAAATATCATTGACATTATTTATCGTTAAAATTGTAATTTTTAAAAAAAATCATAATTTATTAGATAGTTCGTTCATATATGTTAGTCATTATTATTTTATTAAATTTTAAAAATGACTTAATTTATGTTAAAATAATAAATATTTTAATTATTCATTAAATATAATTAATTAATATTACATCTTAAATTTTTATTTTTACTTTTTAATACAAATAATGAGACCCAAAATATGATAAAAATAAAAATACATGTACCATATTTATTTATTTTATTTTCAAATTATTGTTTGTAAATAAATCAAATTACATTGTAAACATGACCATTCAAGTGAATTGTTAAGGGTTCCAAAAATATTATGCCCACAATTTTGTTAATATTTTAATAGAAAAAATAATTTCTGCTATTTAATAAATTATTAAGATTGTTCTAAGAATATTAAATTTCTTAAAATGAAATAAATCAACATTTTTACCATTTATAATTTAAATTGAAACAGGATAATTAGTAAAGTTAAAAGTGGAATTATAATTTTACCAATAAGTTGGGCACAATTTCTTAAGTTAGGAGATTCATTCATCACTAAGGCTATGTTTGATTATTAATACAACGGAATATAATGTAATATTGTTTCATCGTTTAGGATGAGAGTTTATAATGAAATAAAATAGAGTAGGATGGAAGGAGAGGGTTTCTCATTACATCTCATTTCATCATAAACAGTAAAAATAAATTACCTCCAATTTGAGAGATTTCAGATGAAAAGTAAAATAATAAATAATATTTCACTATATTATATTATGAATCATTTTTTAAATAATATTTAACTATATTACATTATGAACTCTTTCAACATTTCCAAATAACAATTTATAATATCACATCCGTTTACATTTTGTTCCATTAAAGACTTTACGTCTAACTAAACATAGCCTAAAAGTATAAGAGCAAAGACCAACGATTAAACAGAAAAACTTTAATGTATGTTATATTCCAAGAATTCCAACGTGGAACAATACAAAGACTTAAAAGAGGAAGTCGAATTGGAGTTTGTTACAACTTAAAAATATAAAAATTTTACATAACTCAAATATTTTATGGCAAAACATTTAAATAAAATTTAACTTAAAGACTTAATTTGCAAGAGCCAATCATCAAAATGAAATTCAATTCTCAAAATTAGATTTAAAAAGGCTTTTAAAAGAATGTTACCTAATAAAACCTTTGTTGAACATATCATAATCACTTTAAATGAATTTTAGTATTTATTTTCTTTTTTATCGTATGGAATACTTCTAGTCAATTATATCTATAATTATTGATAGTCAACATAATCAATGTCATATTCATAGTTAAACACCTTTTTTAATTCATAATATAGGAATATATTAGTTAACCAATTCCTACTTTGTTCCATCTTATCTTATCCACGTATTTCTCTGAATCCCACACAAATATGTAGATGAGATAAGATGAAATAGAGTAAGAATTGGTTAACTGGAACAAAGGATCTCATCCTTTATAATCCCTATTAAAATATCTAAAAAATTAACTTTCGATCAACATAACTTATTTGATTAATCAATAAATAAACATATTAGTAGTTAGATAATCATTGGAAGAATAATAAATGAGCTAATTTGTGTCTAATTACTTGTATGGTCAATTAAATTATCTTCTTTATGATATATTTATTATTATGTATTTAATAATATGATATTTTCATTAACTATATATAATAAGTGTGAAGATGGGTGACGATGAAAAATTTAAATCTAACCGTCTAATTGATCCAACGACTGTACACTTCAATCTTCTCTTCCCGTTAATTAATTCAACCATGTTAGAGCTTCATTTGTTATTTGACAAACCAAGAAACCAACCTTCATTTATTATTTGACAAGCCCCACACGGCCTCCACTAAGCGTAGTTATACTGTTTCTCTCCTTCCTCTCTCAAAGTTCTAGATCTCTCTCTTAAGTCTCTCAAAACTCGGATCGTCCCCTCTCTTAAACCCATATCGTCACTTTTAGAGGGTTGAGGTAGCGTCTGTCGATGGATCTTTGTTTCTTCCTCTCTCAAACCCAGATCATCTTATAACACCACTTTCGGTATCGTCGCCCCTACCATCATTTGTGATGGATCTTTGTTCTCCTTCTCGCAAACCCATATCGTCTGGGTCACTACCACCTTCGGTATCGTCGCCCTTACTATCATATGTGATGGATCTTTGTTTCTCCCTCTCTCAAATCCAGATCGTCACCTCTAGAGGGTTGAGGTAGTATCATAGTCTTTTTCAACAAGTTGTCCCTCGCGGTCATTGAACTGCAGATTCAGGCTATCAAGAATCGATTGCGTGAGGAAGCTGAGACTATCCTCAAAAGTAAGGTATAAGTTTGATTTACTTTACTACAACATTTAACCTAAATTAGGTTTTCTAAATAAAATTTGTGTATTTGTTTTTATGAGAGCAGAAACTCATTGAACCATCATTAAGACAGCAAAAGATATTGCAAAGCATAGCTGTTCATGTTCTTTCGCACATACCAGAAAGGGCCACATCATTGTCTTTAGAAACTGAAGGAAGGTAACAATACTTCCATCTATTTTGATGCAATTTTAATGGATTTTGTGACCCAATGTTTTGAATTGAATTGGCTTTTATATATTTTGTATCAGTTCGAAGGAGAAGATAGCTTTAATGGGAATGTGAGTTTAGGCGATTCGATTGGTGCTGTTGAGAATATTGTATGGCAGATTTGCCTTATGTGACTGATGAACATGGAAGTTAGTATTTGAATTTCATAACCGTCTCATTAAGTTTTTTACATCTGCTATAGTAATTCTTTATTTACAAAAATAAAATGTTGATGTGCTTGGATTGGATGTGCTGCAGATATATACTTTCAAGTTAAGAATGATGAAGACATGTTGCAGAGCCTTACGCCTGAAAATAACTTTGTGGTATGGAGATCTTTTCTCACAACCGCCTATGTTTTACTATTTTTAGTTCTCAAAAGTAGGCATACAATCAATGATATTGGTGCTTTCGACTTTTTAGAGATAGTGGAAGTCAATAATGATCATTTTTGGGTGGAAAAGATAAACTATCATTTGTATATAGCTACCTTAAACACTATGATCATTTCTCATTCCCTGAGTTTTATCCATTCTCATGGTTGTTGCTTCTCTTTCTTACTTGTTTCTGTGGTTCTTTCACCGTCAGCAAGCTATTATAGGCTTTGATGCCATGGAAATGCTAAGTGTGATGGAGGCAATAGGTGATTCGGAAATTGATTTTGGGATTGAAGATGATGATAGTGATGTTGAAGATGTTGAAAATGAGGATGAAGATGATGAAGACGACTATGATAAGGTGCATATCTCTTCCTGGCAAATCTTTTCCAAAGGTCTGCCTTATATCACTTTGTTATTTTCCTAGATACTTTCTGTTTAGGATTCTTTTTCTTGCTTGAAGGACTTGGTAGCTATTATTGAACATGAAGATGAGGATGATAATAATGAGGTATTGGGAGACTGGGCAAAGTTGGAGACCATGCGTGCATCTCATCCACTAGTTTTTTCTGAGAGTTTTAATTGTTCTTTTTCTTTGTTTATATACTGTTGCATTTTATGCTAATCTGTTAATATTCTTGAGGCTTGATAAGTAGTGGGTCAAGGCAAATGATATTTCCTATGATGTGGATTTGCAGACATTCTTTGATGCAGAAATAAAGAAAATGAGGATTAAAAACTACTAGTTCCCCCTTTTTGTGTCATCCAGTGTTTTGGAAAAGGAGAAGGATCATATTGAAGGCTTTGCTCCAGAGGTTAGAATTAAATGTTCTGATCTTTTTGTTCCACAAACTTTATTTTGTGATCGTTCAAAGATGCATTGATAGTTAAAGGCTCAGCTTGATTTATTTAAAGTGATCAAATTGCATTTTGCCATACACATTTAGAGGGCGGCATAGATTATAAAACCATAAAATTAAGATCTTTTTGATATTTCTTGTTTTCCCAATGTACTATTATTTTTGTTTGATGGTTGATTAATGGTTAAATTTACTTATGGAAGCAATACTTCCCTTTGGACTGTGCTGACTAAGTAGTTATCTAGGTTTATTATTAATATTTTCGTCTGAAATCTATCTCCTACATTTAGGAGTTGGCCTATAAATATTTGTGTACATTCACTACTCCCATCTATAAAATTTTGTTAACTTTGTAGACTATTTTGCAACTTCAATGAAATTGTGAGTGTGTCTTTTGGTTTTTAAAAGTTTTGTTTTGTTGATATATCTTTTGCATTTATTATTGAATGTATAAAAGCATGTTAATGTCTTATA
>JANQBM010000007.1:14523375-14534943 GCA_025594535.1 Erythroxylum domingense | reverse complement strand
GCAAAGTTTGAAAATTTTGTTAGCAATTAACTAGTTTTTATATAAGAAACACTTGGAATGAGGATTTAAATCTTCCCAAGCAACCCTCCAACTACTCAAATTTGCAAGTATGTGAATTGTTAATTGAAAAAAAGGAAAGAAAAATTACAAGTTTTAAAATTTAATCCAAAAGAAACACCTAATTCCCTCTCCACGTAACCATCTCCCCATTTCTCAAAATTTCCCCTCCAAACCCGCCTTTAAAAAACACACTTTCCTCCCTCAGCTCCGGACCCAGACCTAACGCTGCTTCGTTATCCCCACCTTAGCTTCGGATCCGAACCTCAATTTTGTTCCTCTGTTCGTTGAAAATTTCGCTCACTATTTCCATAGCTTTATCTCTCTCTCGCTGAGCTCAGGGTCACCTCTTTACATCTCCCCGATTCAGACACTAATCCATCTTTGAAATTGACAATCTCTGAGGAGCTCAAGTGGAGGCGTCAAGCGAAAATTGTGAACCTCGAACTTCCTTTTTCTGCCTTGAAACCCTAAATTGGGCGAAGACTAAATTGCATTTAACAGTGGAATCTTCCCCAGTCTTCTGGTGCCTCAGAGGTGGGCAGCTTTGTTTCAACTTCTTGTTCCTAATTTTTGTTTGCGATTGTGTTTGGGTGGAAATGGTTTATGCTGAAAGGGATTGTGTCGCTCTGTCATCTCTCGATCTAGCATCATTTTGGTACCAAATTTGATATTTTGTACGAATTTGGGGGTTTTGGGTTGTCTTTGTTTGCTTGTAAAAGAGAAAAGGAAAAGGAATGAAAATCTCATGCTTTAGTATCAAAGTGAGGTAAGGCTTAGTTTGACTGAAGCTCTGTCATTAACTTCTCTTTATTTCTCTGTATGCTCGTGGGAGAGATAGCGAGCTAGTGGTGACCAAGGCTGTGGGACATGTAGCAACGTAGTTTGAGTAAATGTTCTCTTTTCCTTTCTTTATGTTTAGACGTACTGACAATGAATGTAAGGGTTCTTCTGCTTGAGATTTCGCCAATTCAAGTACTGTCGTTTGTTGAGTTGTTTCTCTGTTTATGGGTCTGGCTTGGGATATGCTCGGCATTAGGTATTCGCTGTAGTGGCCACATCAGCATTTGGTGTACGTCATGCTATTATCTATGTCCTTCGGTTGCTGCACTCTTTGCTGTATATGAATTTAGTCGTGTTTGCTTCAATTTTGAAGCAAGCAAGAGTAGGCCCTGCCATTCACCCAGTAAGAAGTGCTTTTTCTTGCGAAGTTAGGTGCTTGATTTACTATTTCTTTAGCTTCATTGTAAGGTTCTACTGATTATTGCAAGATTTATCAGTGAATTCTCAAAGGAGCCATGAGACATTTATAGAAAGTAAATCTGAGTTCACCATTTGTATGTACTTTACAAAGTGGTGTGAATTACACAAATATACTTGGTACTTTATCCTGCTCATTGATTATCTGCATTGTAAGGGATGCCAGAATTTTTAACTTGGTTTTAAGATCAGGAATATTATGACCACATGATCTGTCAGATGCTGTATAAGCTTGGATCTGTAAGGTTTTACTAACTATTGCTTGATTTAACAGTTAATTCCCAAAGTAGCCATGGAAAATTTATAGAAAGTAAATCTGAGTTTACCATTTGTATGTAATTTACAAAATGGTGTGAAATTACTAAGAGATTGATGCAGTTAAGAAATTGGCTTGCAGAAATATACTTCTGTGCTTTTTCCTGCTCAATGATTATCTAAGCGATGCCAGAAATTTTGACTTGGTTCTAAAATCATGAATATTATGACCAGAATGATCTGTCAGATGCTATATAAGCTTGGATCTGTTGTTTCATAAGTTTTGAAACTAAAGTGCAGATTGTCAGATGCATTATGCATAGGACAGGCTAAATTTAGGAACATTGGTGGGTACTTTGTTTTATAGAGTTTTGGTTCAATGATTGATGGTAAGCAATTGTTAGTACTTTGCTTTTTAGTAGGCCTTGCAAGATTTCATTGTATGATAATTTAGTTGTACTTGGATACTGAGGTTGGTAGCAAGTTAGAGACCAAAAGAGATCTATGTAGAATTTCATGAAGGTGGAAGTATTTTGGAGGCTCATTTTCTTGTACTGTTGAGTTTAGACTGTGTCCCTAGCTGCTCAAATAGGCAAGGGAGATTTATGTGTGCGGAGGTGAAAGATCTTACCTTGTTTGTGAAAGAGAAAGAATAAAAATTGTCATTATTTTGAGGTGGTCCATTTGGCGACTCTGGAAAAACTTAAATTGATTTTACCGCCCTGTCCTACTTAGTTGAGAGTTTTAGTTTTTCTTTTTCTTTAATGGCATAAGAGTTATAGTTATGTAGCACAGAGCAGGGAGGGAGAAAATGGGCTGAGAAGGAGAAAGGGAAATAGGGGAAGAAGAAAACGGAAGATGTAAGTAGGGGGAAGAGAGAAATGTTGATGTAGGAGTGGGAGGAAGAGAGAACAGTAAGCAGAGTAGGATTCCTGTCTAATTCAATTCTGAAAAGTTTCTAAGAATAGAAATACAAACCTATACATAGGAGTTAACTCAAACATCATAAAAAGTTACTGAAAAAATGCAATGAGATATAAAATAACAGAACAACCCTAATACCAAAAAATAGCAAAGGGAAAGTGAATATGTGAAAGAAAAAGGAAATAAATTTATAAATCATTAATGGAGGATTTGGTGTGTGTAGATGAGAGTCTACACTTTGCTGATAGTTATTAGTGTGTTAGTCTTGGCCATTGATATACTGTGATATTATTACCCTTTATTGAGGTCTTTGATTGTTTTATGCAGTATGGGCTTTTGAGTGGCAGTGAGATTGCTGTAAGAGTGTCTCTTAAATGAAAGAGAAGAGGTTTGGAGATTATTGATCCTGATAAAGATTTCAGCATTTATTTTTTCCTTAATCAGTTATTTATATGCATAAATTTGGGCTTATTTGTGTTCCTTTTAGATTGTGATTCCGCACTCACAGAATTAAGCTGCTAAAAAATTGTGGAGTGGGTTATCTATGCCTGGCAACGAAGTTGGAGATAGGATACATAATTTCTTTGGCCAGGAGAAGTTCTCCCAGGGTCAACACCCCTCGCAAGTCATTGATGGAAGCTGGTCCGGGCTAAGTAACAGTCTGTGGACTGGAAATCATAGACAGATCGGCACTACTCGTATCTCTAACTTAAAGAATCACAATATACAGCCATCAGGTATAAATTGTGCAAACCATTAGAAGTTGGGCTACTATATCCTAAAGTGTCTCTATATTTGTTTCTTGTCATTTATTTTTCACTACAAGTAGGGTTGGCCTTGGACCTGGTGCAAAACCCTGTTGGGTGATGTCGTTTTGACAGTGGGCCTTTTGGGCTTTCAGGCGGGCGACCTTGGCCCAATCCCGGTCGGAAGTCCACTCAACCCAGGCCAACCTAATTATGACACTATGGATGTCTTGATTTGAGCTTTATGCATGAGATACGATTAAGATATTCTGTTTTATTAAGTATATTCTTTTGTTTGACATTAGCTGATTATGAAAGAGGACATGGCAGCCAGTCATCAATCACGCAGCATGGTATTGACTTTTCACCGGCAACATTGCAGCCTGAGTTTGCCAGAAGTCAATCCCAAAACCAAGAGACAATGCTGAATGGATTTATGCATAGGCATCAGGTTTTTACATCGAGGCAGAATGATGCAAACTTTTTGGGAATGGAAACAGAAGCTGATCGCCATAATTTAACATCCAGAGGAGTTTCAATTCTTGACTCACAGGTAGGGAATGGTTATGGGCTTAATCAGAAAAATACAACAAGGGTAGATTCTAGTGAATCTCCAGTCAACTTTGACTTTTTTGGAGGGCAACAGCAAATGAATGACCGTCATCCAGGTATGCAGCAGTCTGCACCAAAGCAACATCCAAGCATGAATGACATGCAACTTTTACAGCAACAATATTTATTTAGACAAATGCAAGAAATTCAGAGGCAGCAACACCAACTTCAGAAGCAACAATTGCAGCAGCAAGAAATAAGGCAACTTAATTCTGTAAATGCACAACAGGCAGCTAGCAATGATTCACAGGCTTTGATTAATGGCATTCCAGTACATGATACATCTAACTATTCATGGCACCCTGAACTTATGGCTGGTAGTCCAAACTGGCATCACCATGGTGTGCCTCCAGTTTTGCAAGCATCATCAAGTGGATCTGTATTCCCTTTGGAGCACGGCCAGGCATCACATTTGATGGGTATGGTTCCTCAACAGGTTGATCAGTCTCTTTATGGTGTTCCTATCTCTGGAACAAGAGTAACTCCGAGTCACTTTTCAACGCTGCAAACAGAGAAGAGTACAATGCAACAGATATCAAGCAGCAGCAATTCATCTCCAGCTAATCCTTATTCTGGGTTTTCAGAACAAGTTGGCACTCAGGAAGGGAATTCATTGTCCAGACAGGGATACCAGGGCAGAGGAATGATTGGCAGTGCTGGCAATCAAGGTGTAAATAGTGGATTTAGTTTGGAAAGCTTGCAGAAAATAAATGTACAGCAAAGCAATGGACTTATGCCAGATTTTCTTGGGAGGCAAGAGGTGGTTGGTCCATTAGGAATGTTAGAGGAGAAAACTATGACGCAAGTTCCTCCTTCGAAAACTGTGGCTACCTTGGATCCTACTGAAGAAAAGATTTTGTTTGGCTCAGATGACAACTTGTGGGAAGCCTTTGGTAAGGGCGCTAATGTTGGTTCAGGTGGTAATAACATGTTTGATGGTTCAGATTGTTTTAGCACATTCCCTTCTCTGCAGAGTGGGAGCTGGAGTGCTCTCATGCAGTCTGCTGTAGCTGAAACCTCAAGTGCTGAGGCAGGTTTGCAAGAAGAGTGGAGTGGTGTAGCTTTCAGGAGTAACCATCCTCCAGATGGGACTCAGCAGATGCCAGCTGCAAATAACAGTAATAAACACCACTCATTTCATTGGGCCAGTAATGGTTTGCAGACTGCCCCTGTTCTGAATTCTAGCCCCTTATCACCGTCTGGTAACTCCAACAATGGAGTTCAGCAATTAGGGGTCAAAACTTCTCCAGAACAGAACAATAGGTTGCAGAATATCTCTTCCCAGAAATTTACCGCCCAGGTTCCTGTGGAAGGATTAAAATGGTTAGATCCTGGCCTTTTACACCAGGAAACTGATGTAGGCAATAATGTATACGAAAATGGTTCTCATTCTTCAGATGTAAAGTCAAAAGTAAACAACTTTCCTGGTTCATGGACAGATCACGGCACACCACCATGTATAGTTGGCCAACAAAGTGACAGACCTAGTAGCTGGAACTACAATAATTCAGTGTCATTCAGCTCAGGTGTTGCTATTAAAGATCCGCACACTGAAAGCCCAGCACAAACTTCTCGGAGTACCGATGAGAAGAGTTCTGTGTATGGGGCAAGGGGTCATATTGGGAGCCCGCAGGTTAATAGAGAAAATTCTAACCACAGCCAGGTTGCTGCAGTGCCGGATTCAGGCACCATCAGGTCCAATCGGGAAAGCAGCCAGCAGCTTTCAAACAGTAATAGTATTGATGTTTGGAAGCATTTTGATTCTTCAGCGAATGCTAAAATAAATGAGATTCCAAGAAAGTATCAAGCTCATATGGATAAAACCCGTCCAACTATTCATTCTTTTGGAAATAATAACTTGCAAAATGGGGCAGTTGAAGCTCATGATTCACAGAATGTTAATACGAGGGAAAATGCAACTAATAAATTCGAAAATATGTCTCACCAGACCTCAAGTGCCGGTGGCAGAGAAAATTCGAGGTTTAATGTTAATGATTCTGGTACTTTTCCTGGAAGCAAACAGAAGTCTTCCAGTCATGTTGCTCGGAAGCCTTCTGGAATCCGTAAATTTCAATATCATCCCATGGGTGATTTGGAGGTTGATATTGACCCTTCTCAAGAAGCAAGAAATACTGTGCATTCACAGTCAGTGCACGAGGTTTCACAAGGATTAAAAGCTCAAGACCTAGGATACATTGGGCAGTCAAACTTTCCGAGCCATTTGGCTAGAAACTCAATGGTAATTGAGAAGCTGACTGTTGCTTCATGGGACTATATCGTTTTTTCCATACTAAATAATCCTGCAGGTGTTAGAATCTTTTGATTATTTCATTTTTTATTTATTTACAGGGTCATTCAACCAGTTTGCATGAAGAAAATGCAGTTAAAAAAACCACAACATCAAGGTAGTTGGATATTTTTTATCTACCTTCTAGTTTTTGCATTTTTTTAGCTATCATATAGTTGGTCATTTTTTTTTGTTATGTTCTATTTGTATTTCAATTCTTGCTTATAGAATTTGTCATTGATACGAGTTATATTTGCATGGTTCTATCATTTTCCTCCTGGCCTTCTGAAAATCTTATTGTTATCGTTGGAATTTTTATTTTGAAAGTTGAATGATTTATATACTGCAGTCAAACTATGCTTGAGCTACTTCAAAAGGTGGACCAAGCTAGGGAGCATGGTAATGTGATGCGCCCCAGCTCTTCCAACCACACTCAATCCTCTGAGATGCCTCAAGCAGAGACATCTGATGGATCACTTCAGAAAAATCAATCTTCTGTTTCTCAAGGATTTGGTTTACAACTGGCTCCCCCATCTCAATTCTTATCCCATCCAGAGCATGCATTACCTTCTGGGAACTCATCTCAGATGAAGCATAACCAAACTAATAGCATTGGTCCTATTATAGGAGAGAAGAACCGTGCCTGGCTGGCTTCTGCATCCTCTGTCCAGTCATTACCTCTTTCAAGTGAAACATCTCAAAGAGAATTAAGGACTAACATGTTTGCTGCAATAGGACAAAATAATAAGCATTTCCAGGAAGAGAGATCTGCTACCTTTTCTCCTGGCTTATCTTACGTGAGAAGTTACAATGAGAATCAGCAAATGGATGATAAGGCTGGACAGTCAACTTACAATCTGTCTGTCAATCTATCTATAGATAGGTTTACTCCTCAGCTAAAACACATTGAGAAGTCTATCGATAGAGCTCAAACCAGTGAACCAGCATTGTCATCATTGCCAGGCACATCCAAAAGTACAGCTGATAACAACATTGCTTCCTCTAATGAGGTCTCTCATTTGGTTCCTCATAACCAAAACCATGCGAGTGGTTCTACCCAGCAATTTCCAGTCTTGGAAGCTGCTCCAGCTTCTCAGCAGGACCACATGTCTGGTTTCTCTCAGGATGGGGTCCCTACAAAAGTGTCTCCTGCTATTTGGAACAATGCTTCATTGCAGCAGAGTCCATTTGGCAGTCGGCCTTTCAGGGTATCATCCAATATGCTGAAGTCCAATGTTGAATCAATTGACAGTTTAGAGACAACCTTTTCCCAACTGCAGAAGCTAGAAGATCAAAATGCACAAAGAGGAGGGAACAGTGTAACTGAATATGTTGGATTTCCAAATTCACATGGTTTTGATGGGAAGGAGCAGCAATCAAAAGGAAACCTTGAGCAGCAAGTTTCACCTGAGAATGATTCTGGGCAGAAGAGAATTAGTACGTCACATGGAAAAGAAGCTGTTTTAGATTATTCTGATGACACACCTCTTTCAAAACCTGGCAGTACTCCAAAAATAATTGAAGCTTTTGGCCGATCGCTAATACCCAATAATACTTTGCCTCAAAATTACAACTTAATGCATCAGTATCAGTGCATGAAAGATTCAGAAGTTGATCCGAGTTTGAGGAGTTTGAAGAGGTTTAGAGGTCCTGATGGTGCTGTGGATGCAAAAGTGGTGGCTCCCCAAGGAGGACATCCACTTTATGGAAACCATAATATGGTCAGTGATTCATCAGCAAGCCATACCTTAAATGCATCTGGAGATTCTAAGATACTAAACTTTACATCAAAACCAACTGATTGTTGTGATAAAAGTGAATCCTCTTGTGATGTTCCTGCATTTGGACGTAATGACCCTCATAATTTTGTCAATAGTAATGTTGAAGCTCCTTTTAGAGGTGAGAATTCTAATGTCAGTCCCCAAATGGCTCCGTCCTGGTTTGATCGATATGGAACTTTTAAAAATGGGCAGACATTATCCATATATGGTACACCAAAAAATGCCTCCATGAAAACTTCAGAACTGCCTTACCCTGTTGGAAGGCCGTCTGATAAGTTGCATGTCCATAGTTATATGCCGCAAGGAAACGCTACTGCTGATGGTGGGCAGTATGGAGTCTTTCAAAAGTGCTTGAATCATGCACTGTCAGTAACTGAGAATTTTACTTCACCTCAGTTATTACATTCTGATGATGCGGATGCTGGTACTGGTACTGGTATGTTGGCTAGGAGACTAAAAAAGCGTAAATGTTCTACTTCTGGACTTCCATCTTGGCAAAAGGAAGTGACACAGGGTCTCCAAAAGCTTCAAAATATTAGGTGATTGACATATACTGCACTATGATTCCATAATGCAATTTTACTCTAGAAATTGCAGAGTTGAATCATATTTTCTTTGTTTTGAATTGTCTTTAACTTATGGGTTACTTCTTTTTTCTTTTATAACTGCAGTACAGTGGAAATGGATTGGGCTTTGGCAGTAAACCGGCTGAGTGAGAAGGTGATACTCAGTACTAGGTCTCGTCAATTCTACTCAACAATTGTTGAGCTTGCTCTTTTGTTTTCGTTTTCCTAAGTATGTAAATGAGGATAAAAAGGGAAGTTGTGGGAGAATGGATCAGTGATTTATCTCCTCTTACGACTCTCCTCCTTGTCTTTTCACCATCCAAACAAATATTTGCTTTTAGTTAGTGTGGGAGCTCCAATTATTTCATGTCCAATGGCAGGTTGAAGAGGAGACTGAAATGTTAGAAGATGGACCTTCAGTCCTTAGATCTAGAAGAAGGCTTATACTGACAACACAGCTAATGCAACTGCTCTTTCACCCTCCTCTTGCATCAATTATGTCTGCAGATGCTGTTTCACATTGTGAGAGTGTTGCAAACTTCGCTGCTAGATCAACAATAGGAAATGCATGCAGTGCCCTCTACACTGGAAGTGATACTCCTGTCCAATCGCAAAGTGGAAATATGTAAGCATTGCCATCAAATTGGTCAAATTTTTATGGTTTGGTGAAATGAGTCCTGTTTATCCTTGTATCACTTTTTTGTTGTATAATGATTGTCTTTCTTCCTGTTCTCAGCCTCACAGAGAAGGTTAAAACATGTGACACGATGAGTGATGAGTACTTCTCAAAGGTTATGGAAGGTTTTGTGAGCAGAGCTAAGAAGATAGAAAATGTGGTGCTGAGGTAAATCTTTGCGTGTCCAATTCTAGTATTCAGTTGGTTGCTACATCTCGGTTTCTTTTATATCCAGCCCTTTTCATTCTTTTTAGCCTTTTTTAGGGAGCATTTGGATGCTTTTTGGGCTTATCCTTGTCCCATGTTAAACAATGGAGCCCTGAAGCCTAACTCTGCTAATACATCAGTAGGCCACAGAAAAAGTTTAATCTAGTTATATTTATCTGTATCAAAATGTTCTTTTTTATCCCAAATTAGATTGTCCTTGTATGCTGCCACCATCTTTACGTTCTGCATGGTGTCTGATGAATAGGATTTAGAGGCATTGGATAGGAGCATTATATATATATATATATATATATATTATATTTAATTTTTTTTTTCCATTTTGAAAAGGTTAATCGTTTGTTCTTAGAGACTGGGTGGGTGGGAGTTTTGGTTGTCAGCATTATTTTTATTTGTTTGACGTTGGCAAGAATGGTTTATGGATGTGGATTTTCACGAAACACTTTCCTAGAAATCACACTTCACTCTTTCTTCAATGAGCATTGTTGTTTAACCTAAATTTGTTTATATTCTTAAACTCATAAATTTTAGGATGCATATGATCTCAGAGAAACTCTTACAGATGACATGTAAAACACTTTATGAAAAAGTAAGAAGGTAAGAAGGTTGTCTATCAAACCTAAGCCTAGATGTAAATGATACAATTGAAAAGAGGCGTTACAGAAGATGCATTATGTGTTCAAAACGTACTCATTTTTTTATACTCGTGCAGAAATGTTGTCAATCTCAAATTACCACAGCATCTTTTGTGATGGCTTTTTCATAGTGTGCATTTTGTTTACGAATAATGCTGCAGATTGGATCAGAGTTTATCATTTTCGGATTTGAGACTTGAATGTCAAGACCTAGGGAAAGTTTCTGTTATTAATCGTTTTGCCAAGTTCCATGGCCGGAACCAAGCAGATGTGTCTGAGACGTCATCATCTTCTGCAGTTGTTCAGAAATCCTGCCCTCAGAGATATGTTACTGCTCTTCCTATGCCTAGGAATCTCCCTGACGGGGTACAATGTCTTTCACTTTGATAATTAATTAATTGATTTTCTCTCTTTATTTCCCAGTGATCTCCAGTCCAAAATCTCTATTGCTTCTTTAACATTTTTTCAATCTTATTTACTGGCAAGTGGCAACATGCTCACCACAGAAACGCATGAGTGAGTAGTGAGAATATAGAGAGTTGGAGACTAGACTTTCTCCATGAAAAAGATGGAGGCCGTTTAATCTTTTCAATCTGGCCACTGTTGTGTTCTCATTCTTAAGAAAAATGACAAGATCGTGTATGCAAAATTGGATTGTCTCTTCCTTTTATTTAATTGCAAATCAGGAGAAAGTGCAGCTCAAAACGTATAAAATATCTCTCAACTACATTTTTGTATTATTCGGTTTCCCTTTTATCTTTTGTTGCTTGCCCAGTAAATAATAGCATAGCATGAGGGGCAATCAGCTTCTTTAGATTGATGGGAGTGTTCTTTTCTTTCTTTCTTTCTTTCATTTGTATTTTTCTGTCACTATCGTTTTCCAGTGTTGGGGACATATTGTTGAGTTGAATATCCATTGACTATAATAGACTTTCTTTCAGATACTCAATTCCTATTAATATTACCTTCATTTTGTCTTTCTTCTGGTAAGGCAACCATGGATTGGAGAGTTTTGTTGATTACTTTTGTTCTTCGATTAATTTAAGTGTCACTACTCTTATCTCTGTTTGCGGTTGTAATTGTTGTTCTATTTTCACTCCTTTCTTCTTGCTAAGTTATTGTTTTTTCAATAGCCGTTGTTATCCCATTGTTTTTTCAATAGCCGTTGTTATCCCTTTATTTTTCTGTTTTTCTTTTGTAATTTTTGGGTTAAAAAAGAATAATGTGAATATTGTAATAAAATAGAAATACAACAAGATTTCATTTGCCTTTCTTTCTTGTATATTTAAATTTAGCAAAAGATTTAGATTGTAATTTGAAATTAAGACGAGATTAAGTTATGATATGACATAAAATTACTACTTGTAATTGATAATGTAACCTAGTACTCTTAAAAATAATATTCAAATAATTTAAATTTAATTAAAAATCTAATTATATTTTAAATTCATAATTAAAATTAATAAATATAAGTTAATTTAAATTTTAATTTTAAACAAAATTAAAACCTTAAAATCTTAAATTTAGAACTAATTACACAGCGA
>JANQBM010000007.1:14461928-14472547 GCA_025594535.1 Erythroxylum domingense | reverse complement strand
CTCCTGACACCTCACTTACGAAATAGAGGAAACCTAATTTGTTCCACTATGCATCGTATTTTTCTTGGTAAGTAGAGACAAAGGGATGTCATCCAATATTTTTACCTCACGTGTTGATCAAAGTTGGAGTTAAATACTGGATCAGAACAAAGAAAAAAGTTTACCTAATAGATGAAAATCACAGCCCAGGCTTTGTCCTCCTCGTAACGTGGCAGCATTAACTTGTTTGAGCGACTGCAGCTATGACAATGGGTTGATTAAACTACATACGTATATGCGAGGGCTTTTGATCAAATTCTGACTGAATTTCAAGTCCAACAACTTAAGCCCAAATCCTTCTTTTTTTCAGAAGCCAAATTTAAATTTAACTTCTCCTTCTGGACAGAGTACAAGCTTTTCTCCATCTCTAGGAAAAAGAACATATTCCTTCGACAAAACGAGGTTCATATTGCGGCACATTAAGCTAGTTGACAGGGATTCAACATTCTTAAGTATTTACACTGCAAAAATGAACGAAACTGAAAACAATTGCCAAAAGACGAGCCGTCGAGCATTGTGACTTGAATGCATAACTATATGAAAGAATTCATAATGCTTTTATAGTACTGGTCATAGACCAGTTACAGTCACATACAGGCAACATACCAGTCAGAACTGTGCTGTGCTTATACAGTCACATACAGGCAACATACCAGTCGGAACTGTGCTTTACTTACAGTTTCTAAGCTAAAGCTGACAAAAGCTGCAACCAACTTCGTACCTTCAAGCATTATGCTAATTCCAAGTACAGAAAAATTTTACATAAATCCTTTCCTGTACAGCAATTAGTGAAAATGCAACTAAATCCTTTCCTCCGCAGCAGTTAGTGAAAATGCAACTAAATCCTACTGGGCAGCTGTTAGTGAATATGTGAATATGCGACCCTCCCACGCATTTTGTACAACATAGAAAAGAATGAAAGATTGAACACTCGATCCACAAAACTTTTATAGAGCCGATTTTACTTTAGATTGAAGAATTACGCAGGGGCCTGGAAGACCAACAACATAAGTACTTTCTGAAGCTGTACGGATTGTTCCAGAGGGTGATGCAGCGGAAGTCTGACAGTAACCCACATATATAATCTCTACCTTTCAAATTGGGATCATATTTGCAGTTCTTAATTTCACTCGATTAAGCAACCTCATAATACTTTACAATTCTCCATCCCCTGGCCTCCCAGCTTGCAACTAGCTGCTATTAGGTAGTCCTCTACCACGTGGCATTTTCTTTGATCCCGCTGCCGTATTCACAAAATTAAAGGATATAAAAATGTTAATGTCATATTGCGCAAACAAATACTAAGCATATAATTGCTTAAAGTGAGTTTCTACGTAATCCTCCAATAAAAATAATTGATGTTCATCTGAATATAGCACATCAAACTGATAGCATTTTGATGTTCGTTTAGATGTAAGATCCTTAATATATGCATATCACATACATACACACAGTTAGAGAGAGAGGGCTTACAATCTTCAACATCCTTCATCTGGTAAAAATGAGGGGCTATTTCCACCAACCACTCTGGTTTTAGTTCGGTTACCTGCAGTCATCCCCCATATTTAGTTGGTCCAAACCAATGTCACTTGAACGGAAGAAGTGTATGAAGTAGATTTAAAATGGAATGCAAACTTGCCTGCCTCATGTACTCCTTTGTAGTAAGAACCAACTCGTGGTATACAACCCACCTTGGGAGTACCTGAGAGAAGCAAGTCAATACATAGATCTCCAAGCTTTGGTTTCCCAAAAAGGGCAAAAAAGATCTCTCTATAAAAACCTGTTCTATGGTTCCTTTCACACAAGGAGCGACAGTAAACAGCTTTTAGACAAACATTAATGAGTTCCAAGAGATAACAATATCTGACAAAAAGTACATAATTGGCTCCCAGGTTGCAACTTTAAAGCAAAATCATTCAAACAATTAGCTTCCTACTTCTTTAACGAGAAAACAAGGATGGAATTGCATGGCTCACCTGTGCCAAGCCCGAGCTGGGGTGTATAAAAACAGTCTGTGGATATTTCACAGTTCTGTAAGACCCATTCTTTTGAAGCCTTGCACAGTGAGGGAAGAAACCTAGAAGTAACAATCAAATATGAAATACATCACTAGTGACCAAAACAAGTACTCATGCTTCACAGTCATAACACCAGAGAGTAACCTGTGAATTACCTGATGTTATGGACTTCTTTATGGAGTCTAAATCATTGGGACTGGAAGTTAGCTCAATTTCAATTCTCTCCAAAAGACCTTCCAGCTGGTCACGTATATCTCTAGCTCGTTTCATACTCCTAACCTTAAAAAATCAAAACAATCAATAAGAAACATACACAGCCAGCAGCAAACTATCGAAAGCTTCTTGAAAAGCTAGGATGGAATTCTAACATTAGCTACATGTTAAGGTACTAAAACATATAAACTAGCTTCTATCTTTTGTTTGTTTGTATGTGCCGGGTAGACGGTGACTAACAGAGAAAGGAAGTGTGCAATATTGATGAAAGAAAAATCAAATTAGTGACATCATTGCTATCGTAGTCAGCAGATAAAAAAGGCAGCTATACTTCATGAAAGTGGCCATTAGTGCCCCTTCACAGAAGGAAAAATATTAGTTTTGGATAAATCTAAGATGGTAAATTAAGACTTATTACAATAAACATCATGACTTCATAGCTCCGATAAACAAACGCAGATATATAGAAGGGGACATAGGAACTCTAATGTTCACTGCCAAACAACTTAAGGTATGGAGAAAAGGGCCCAAGCAGAATATACTAAAACAGAAGATCTTGACAATAAAGTATTATACCTGAATATAATTTTCATAGCACCACTGAGTTGAGTAATTAGTTTCCTTCCAAGAACTATAAACCTAAATAGAACAAGAATAAGGAGGGTTAATAAACCACAAACAAAAAGCAAGTCCTATATGCAAGTGAATGCAAAATCTATGACCAATAATTTTCATACGTTAATATATTGCAATTTGCAACTTGAATATTGAAATACAACTTGACCATCAACCAATAAGCTTTACTAAGATTTTCATAGAACATTTGGTCCAGAAACAAGTGAAGAACATAAATAGAGAAATAGAAACAATAAGTATATCTATGAAAACGATAAGATATAAGCAAGATGGTGCTTGTTCAATTGAAATTATATCAGTAATTGCTTGTGCGTCTGCAAGACCGTACTTGTATGGAAAAATAAGTGCATATAACCTGATTGACAATGGAGGCATAGCTAACCTTGAGAAGAGCAATATGATCACCAACATTTCCTGTGTGGAAGTTCAGTCTGGCATTGTCGGCATGAACTTGTTTATCTTTTGGACGATAGAAGATCGAATTGCCCACAGAAAGCATAGCAGCAATGGAAATGATCTCATCTGAACACTTGTATTTATCCGAAGCAACTATCATTTTAGACAGCATTGGGTCAAGTGGAAATTCAGCCATCTTTCTACCAACTTTTGTCAACTCACCAAGTTTATTCAGTGCACTCAATGCAAAGAGCAATTCTAGTGCTTTTAGCAGTGCCTCAGAAGGTGGTGGGTCCATGAAGTCAAAATTTAGTAAGTCATGAATGCCAAGACTCTTCAAAGTGAGCACAACATTGGCCAGGTTAGTCCTCTGTATCTCTGGTACAGTGTTATCATCCAAGTCATGGTGATAATTGTAGGCAGTGTAGAGACGAAAACATTTTCCTGGACCTGTTCGACCTGACCTGCCAGCACGCTGATTTGCAGAAGCTTTTGAAATAGGAGTGACCAGCAAAGACTCCATGCCAGATCTTGGATTAAATGATTTCATCTTGCAAAAACCCGGATCAATGACATACTTGATGCCATCGATTGTTAAAGATGTTTCTGCAATATTTGTTGCAAGGACAACCTTTCGTGCCCCTTCTGGAGTGGGTTCAAATATTTTTGACTGAAGATCAGTTGGTAAGTTTGCATATATTGGGCAGATAATAAGTTCTGCAATTTTTGTCCCCAAGCCTCTTGTCCTGTGCTTTAGAATTTCCTCAGCTGTTTCAATTTCTTCCTGACCAGTGAAGAATACTAGAATATCTCCAGGTGGCTGCTGCACATGAATTTGAAGTACAGTTACTATTGCAGCATCCAAATAATCAGCTTCTGGGGCCCGAGTATAGTGTATCTCGACCGGAAATCTTCTCCCTGGAATTTTAAATATTGGAGCAGAATCAAAGTAATCACTGAATTTCTCAGCATCAAGTGTAGCACTTGAGATGAGCAACTTCAAATCTGGACGAAACCGGGCAATATCCTATAATGCAGTTTACATATTGATCAGTCAAGAAGCGGTTAACACAAAAACATTTGCTTTTGGAAACAATTTCTGATGTATGACATAATGCAACAGATTCCACAATTAGTTGACAAACCGAATCAGTATGCATCAATTATGGCTAGATATACATTCTCGCTTCGATAAAGTAATAATCCTTACTTACCTTTACCAATCCAAAAAGTATGTCAGTCGACAAAGTTCTTTCATGTGCCTCATCTACCATCACAACACTAGAAAAATAGTACATAGTTATGAAATGGTAAAACATGCAAAACAGAAACCCTAAACACCAAAATTTAGCATACCTGTAGCTTGCAAGATCTGGTTCACCAAGGAATTCTCGCAAGAGCATCCCATCTGTCATATATTTGATGATAGTCTTTTCGGAAGTACAATCTTCAAAACGAATAGAATAGCCAACCTGAAGAAAACATGGAACTTTTATTTAGAAGCAGACAACAGTTGATTAAAAACACCAACTGCAAAGAAATCATGTATGAAAATAAAGACATATACACGTGCTAGTATCATAGGATTGAAAGTTGCATAAAAGCCATATGAAGTTATCCTGGAAAATTTTTGATGATAAAGAACAAACGGAAATGTTGAAGAAAATAACAAACAAATAAACATACCTCATGCCCAAGTTTGATACCCATTTCTTGAGAAACCCGAGCAGCCACACTCATAGCTGCCACTCGTCGTGGTTGGGTACAACCAACCTGCAACCAAGTTGATATGAGTTAACCTGATTGGAGAAAAAATTATACTGGCAACAATACTATGCATACTTCTTTCAAGTTCTCAGAAGGCACATAAGTTCTAAAAGACCTTAGCATTATCACTGTAATTTTCCACTTGTAATACGTCACAAGAACCTGTGATATAAATGGTTCAAAGGCTTTGTTGTCATTCCCGATACAGATTTTTTTAAGATTTAGATATAAGTTCAAAAAAAAATTAATTCCATTTTTGGCGGACAATTATCAGAAACATCCCAAATATAACAAATTCCTTGTTGAGGCAAAGCCCAATAGTTAAAGCTTAGTATAAAGGCAACTATAGTACATATTCCACGCTTAGGTAGGTTGGGACAGACTTAATCTACACTCATTATCCTTGCACCAAGAAGCATATATTATTTGTTTCGAGGACAGGTAAAGCTATACACAGCATTGTACTCACGAAAGGATTCTCTATAAGAGAGGTCAAACAGATTTACCCTAAATCAGTTCTGTGTTTAAGCTCTTATGGGAGTCTAGGAATCAGTCTTAATTTGGATGCACATTAGTTTGCCGAATATTCATAGGGAATGTGAGAACTTGGTATATAGGATCATGAGTCAGAACGCATAGAATGGGTTGAAAAGGCATATTTGATTTGAAGGACTGTCATACACATATTTTTTAAAACCAAAATCTTAGATATCCACAAGAAAACAAGTATCCTACCCATTCTATCTTCTCAACCAAAAAACTAAGATAAAGTAACAGGCTTCTTAGCTAGTAAATCAATTTCAATGAATAAGTATGTGTCCAGATTAATCTTGCAGGTCATGGACACAATTTTAAGGAAATTCTCCCTCTTTCCAAGCTCCTGCTAGAAGTAAAGATTCATTGCTATACTCACTCTATCATTTTCGAAGTTAAGGAGAACATAACTATCACAAGGTATTGACCATTAATTAAGAATAATCTTTATACCTTCCCACGCTTTGTGTAACCAGCTTCATGAAGATACTGGGGTATCTGGGTGGTCTTCCCTGAACCAGTTTCCCCTACAATGACAAGCACCTGCAATACAAATTAAAAAGAAAATATTTAGCATCCTGATAGAAATTTATATGGAAATATTGCAATACAAATTTGGATTCTTCTCTCATTTCCTTTTTCTTTTCTTTTCTGGTCCAGTGTGCAAGGAGGGAGGAAGAGTGACTGTCAGCCTATTAGTCAAGGTATTCTGAATTGCCCATCAAAAGATTAAATATAACTTTTGGAAGAAATAAAATGCGTGTAACTATCAAAAGTAGTAAAAGACGGTCTATAACAAAATCCTGTTCTATTCTTATAAAGAAACTATTTTTTGGTGTTCACCCGCATGCAACCAAAAATGATGCAGTAAAACCTTCATTAGACATGAATGAACACCAGTGGAAAATGGTAAGCAAATCATAAACCTAAGCCATACTGCTGTATGCCTAGAGAGATGTCTTTCCAGTTCAATACAACTTAGTGAGTGAATATACCAAAGCATACCTTAACCATGATGGTGACATGGTCATCAGAAGCAATAGTGCATTAATGAATTTGTACTCAAGGACAAGATTCTGATAAGGAAAAATTTAAACCTGATGTGCATCAAGAGCTTTGAGAAGTTCATCTCGATATGGATAAATAGGTAGAGTTTTTCTCTCCTCCTGAAATTAAAATAACTTATCAGTAAGTCACATGTACCATATTTGTAACATATCTACGTTAGACTGCATGATATAGCTCCTATTAGACTACTGGGCTAGAAATAATTCTTATGACCACCACCAGTCATCTTTGTCACTCGATGTCCTGGTAGAATAATGGAACTTTGGAAGGAAAATTCCACATTTCTTAATATTACTCTGATATGCCAAAGTCTGTTAAACAATCCAAGAATTCACAGAGCTTGTTACATGGCAGGTACAGCTTAAGAATTTTTTTAACAGTCCAAGAATTCACATAGCTTGTTACATGGCAGGTACAACCTTAAGAATTTTTTAACAGTCCAAGAATTCACAGAGCTTGTTCCATGGCATACAATTCCAACTTCCAAATACACATAAATTGCACGAAAAAACTAAATACGTGATTATTAACTTGAATCTTCCAATAGTAATGGTGAATTAATATATGTTTGATCACACTTTTCATCCATTGAGTAGGTAAAACATTCATAATTGTATCTATGTGTCCATATGTCCATATTTGCATGCCACTGAAAATTCTAATTCCTTCTATGTACTGAAGATTTTTTAGAAAGGAAAAAAAAATCAATAGAGGGGATTGCTTTAAAAAAAAAGGAAAAGTCAAAAGACACACCTGAAGCTTCTCCAGAGCTGACTTTGCTTTAGATTGGTCAACCATTTCACTGTGCAGCTCATCGTCTAACTACAGAAAAGTAAAGTGAAACTATAAGGAACAACAGGAAAAACCAGTACAAAAATCAAGAAGCTAGACAAGGATGACTCAATAAACTAAAAAACTAATGAATATATATACCTTGTCACCATCCATCACAGTTGCCTTGATAAAGTCAATTTGGTCCTCAAACACAAACCTAAATAAATCAGAAAATCTCTGACAATTAGAGTTTCATACTAGCAAGTTCATTCAACTTCAACAAAGAAACCAAACGAAACTAATAGAAAATTATATAGCATGCAATACTAAAATGAACCTGAGTTTAAATTTCATAATCCATACTTACTGATAGTCATCAGATGTTTGTTTTTTATTTTTTGAACCAAACTTTAGTGTCGCTTTCCCTGCAACATAACAATCTCAGAATTAGAGTTCTAATAACCCAATTAAACATTCTAACATGCATCAGATATAGTAATTGGATTAATCATATTCACAAGAATTACCTATCTGAAATTCTTCCCAGGCCTCCTGTTCAGCAAATGGGTTCATTTTCTCCCCTACACTCGGGTCCCTATGATTTAATTTCAGAAATAGATTAGGGTAAAAGGCAAAGATTTTGAGAGTATAGGACTACAATACTTAAATCTCTAATTCTCCAGCCGGATATAACATATGCAGTTTATGTACACATTTGATCATCTAAACAATTGGAAGCACAATATTATCAAACTGACCTATAACGCTGCAAAGCCACAGCAAATCTCTTCTCCTGATTAACACCCCCTTCTTGATCATATGCTTCGGGCATTCGATACTACAGCTCCCACAAGAGATATTGACCATGAATAATTAAATTAGCCACAAGAGCCACAAGAAACAAATTTCATTAAGACATAGAACACTAGCATAAACACAGTTTCAAATCATTATCATTCCCCTTCAAGAGTTCCTTTTACATTACAATTAATAACTATGGTTCTAATTAAAGAACTGTAACCCACAAAAATATTAAGATGAAAGAAATAAAAACTCATGAGAAGGAACAGAAATAGTGTCGTACATAGCTATCTAACAAACAAAAATAATGAGAAGTACTCAATGTGATCACCTATCCACTGTTCAATTACTTATGCCATGAAAATAAATAAGAACAAATATTGAGCCATCTCATTTCTCAAATTAATCCACCTAAATGAAGAAAAGTTGTCCTCTGTATAGGCAAGGTATAACTTAAAAGTTTCCACTTCTTTTCTAGCCTAAGTAATCAAATAGACAGCATTATCAAAATCCTCTGAAATTAGTCAAGGTAAAAAAGTAACCGCAAAGGACTGATAAGAAAACCCACGATTATAAAACAGGTCTTGCAAGCCATTTGTGGCAAATTTATATGGAAAGTCAAACAGAAAGAATGGAACTATCTACCAAGAGAGATACATGATTTATAGTCGCTGCAATTCTCAAATTGAACAGGTACCAAACTTTTAGCAGGATACTGATCAGTCTATCCTTTTCTACTATACAATTATGAAAATAAAACTCAAAATAGAAAAATTTTCACAACTATATGTTTCAAAGTAAGAATATGCAGTGTGCTTCAATGGAAGTATAGTGAGCTAGACGCGAAAACTACATGAAAAAGAATACACTGTTAGGGCTCATGTGCCTGGACAGAGGTGATAATATATTACACTAGACAATTAAAGAGATAAAGAACCCAAATTTCTGGTTTTGTGGAAGTAATCTCCACAGTAAAAAAAAAACTTTTGCTTGTACTACTTGGAGCAGTTAATAAAACAGCTTACAATCTGGGACTTGGTCATGATATGCATATTGCAAATATGAACAGAAAACTAATTAACTACTTGAAGTATAATAGCAAAAATGTTTAATTAGCCAGAATCATCTTCTGAAAAAATTTGCAACACATGCACCTTTTTCAAATTGAAATAAAACATCATATTAACATCTGTTACCTCATTTGAGTCATCATCTTCTGAACTCTTCTTCACAAGGTCATAGATTTGCTTCTTGTATCTGCCAAAATAAGAAATCCACAATTTTTACCAGTAAATAGTGCCAAAACAACTAGCCCCAAAAATTATATGGTAAGCATGGCACTTAACAGCAAGTTCTGGGAATATTTAACTAGTCCAAAATTATGCATGATAAACTCTAATTACGTGTGAATATATATTCAAGTGCAAATGTAGAGTATAAGGTAAAGTTATATGGTAAGCATGACACTTAACAGCAAGTTCTGGGAATATTTAACTAGTCCAAAATTATGCATGATAAACTCTAATTACGTGTGAATATATATTCAAGTGCATAAGTAGAGTATAAGGTAAAGTGATCTTAAACATGCTAGACACAATAAATGAAACACCAATAGCTAAAGTAAAAGCATATGCCAAGGCAAATAAGAAGTAACAAAAAATGTATCTAGGACCAACATGCATCCCAGGCAAAGAATTCAAGCATTACCTTAATTCACGGTACTCTGCTTCAGTAAGCTTCACACCGTCAAACAAGTATTGTTCATCTTCAATCTCATCTCTGAAATAAATGAGTATAACCTCTTATCGTCCAATGCATAAACAATCAAAGATTTACAAAAAAAGACACAAACTCACCAGAAAAATACGAGTACTTCAAAAAATTGCATAAAGCTTACCCGAAACATCAAATAATAAATGATGACATTCCAATAAAAGAAGCTTTTCTAGCACGGAATCGTCTATAAACTAGTAAAGAAAAAGCATTATGGAATCTAAAGATACCTAAGTTCTTCCAACTTCTTTTGCTCTCTCTTCTTCAGATACTCTTGTCTTGACACCTTTCTGCAGATTGAATAAATGAGAAGGGGAACTTCGCTGAATTGAAAGAAGATTAAAATGAACAAGAGATGCTCAGGACAAACCTCAAAGTATCAAGGCCATCCCTCTCCAAAACATTTGATCTCCGAATTGCTTCTTCTGTAACACAATAAGAAACAACATTATCAGATATAGCCAGAAAGTGCAATATGACTAGAAGTATGAATGAATGGTTACATGAGGCATTTAAGAAGTTATACCTTCCTCTCTTTTGGTTAACTTTTGATCTGTTAGCTGTCATGAGACATTCAAACAAATAAGATGAATAGCATTA
>JANQBM010000007.1:14449550-14459742 GCA_025594535.1 Erythroxylum domingense | reverse complement strand
AAAGTATAAGTAAGCAATTTTCTGAAACGTGAAAAGCTAAATTTCAGAAAGTGTAAGGACTATTTTGTAAAAAAAATCACACCCCCCGGCTCGCTGCCAAATTCTCTCTCTCTCTCCTCTCCGGCGACTCTCCACCACGCACTCGGCACACGACTCTCCTCACTGTCATGGCTCACGCACGCACAGCATAAACATACAGCCGTCGTCTCCTCCTCAGTCAGTCAGTCCTCACGCACAACAAACCACGCCAAGCAGAACAGAACAGAGAAATGAATATTCAAAGTTGCGTTCTCTTACCTGGTCTCAGGGATTTGGGAAGAGATAAATCAAAGAGTTTTCAGGGAGAAATCCAGAGAGCTAATATCTTCAATCAGATCAGAATAGATATACACTTGCGTCGGAGGAATACTGCGATTGACGAAAGAGTGAAACGTATCTGGATCTTTGGGATGTGTCCTGAAACGTTAGCTGGTTTTTGGTTGTTAAATACCAGAAGCTTATGGATCGACTAAACAAAGAGGTATTAGCTCCTGAGTTATTTTAGGTTAAATACTGGAAGCTTCTAAATTTCACGTAAGTTTTGTAAATACATCAGTGACTAATGCAAATTATCTTTTTCTCTAATAGCTCGTAATCCTTTTGTAAATATTCTAAACTTCATCCATGCATCAATTTTAATTATCAAATAGCAATATCTGCTAATTTCTCTCCTTCTTTTTCTTGAACGGAAAAATTTATAGTCATTATCTTTTTAGATATACACTAGGTAAATTTTTGAATTAACGCAATAATCTGTAAATCACGTCAATCAAATACTCCATACTAGACAAGCTCTATATGACAGACTTAATCGAAATAATATAAATAAGGAGATTCGAAAACTGAATCTTTTGACCTCATGCCCCTCTACTCTACTAATTCGATGTCTTAGAGTCAAGTTTGTTAGCGACATTTTATTTTAAAATTTATTTGATGTAACTATTATTTATTATGATAAAATTATAATATTTTAAATATTTTGTATAATTTTGAACTTTTATTTGTATGATAATTAAATGATATTTTTCATATCAAATATAATTATTGTTTATAAGTGAAATATGTGACAAATAATGTTAATAAAAATAAATAAATTATTGTTATTTTAAATTTTTAATATTATAATTTTGAAAATATGATTGATGTAAAATTATAATTATAATATATAATATATTAAAGGATAATTTTGCAATTAAAAAAATCACGGACTACTTTTCAAATTTAAAAAATTATCCGAGTGGTATTAATATTAACTAATATCGGTACAATATTGTAATATAATTAAATTTGATAATAGTCTAGTACAGTAATCATAACATTGATCCCAATTGACCCTGGGTGGAAATGTAAATTTATATGTTAGGGACCGTTGATTCGTATTCGGTAAGACATTTCAGCAAAGAAAAAAAATAAAAACTAGCAACAAAATAATGATCGATGACCCAAAGCATGGCAGACAAGCTATCATCAGCATCACAAGCCGCCAACCACTTAAAAGAGATCCAAACTAAACTAAGGTGGATGTTGGCTTTGCAATTGAGCTCGGGTTCGACTCGGCCCAATTTAAAGTCAACAAATTAAGTTTGGTTTGATTGTTGATTAAGTCTCAGTCTCAATTTTTTGGGCTTGATTGGGCCTCGGATCAGGCTTGGGTTGGACAATAAGACATAACAAAACAAAATCATTTTAAATTTAAAAATAATAATAAGATGATCCGCCCATTGTCATCTATATATGTTACGTATTAATAATCATGAAATGGGCCAAAACTTGATAACAATTATGGCGCTCTAGTAATTCTTAAATCACAATTTATTCAAATTATTCTTTAATTATATTATTAATTATTAAAAATTTTATTAGTTTCAAAAATAATATTCATCAGCCACAAAATTTATTTGTAAAAGCACAAATATTCAACTGTCCCGTTCAAAAATATATACAGTGAAACATATTTACTTAATTTAATCTACTAACCGTACCTAGACACTATATTGTCAATTATATGCATTGGGTTATCAACAATCTCTCTTATCTCCTAAAAATATATATAATGGCAAGGGGTGCACTACCTATTTAATAAGAGTAACTGATCATACCTTTAAAATCAAATAACTCAATATAGATAGAAATTAGTCAAATAATTACGACATCCATATAATACTAAAATACACAAAAAAAAAACTTAATTTATCTAAACACTCAATGAACTTCCAAAATTTTTATCATTAGTAACGATTAATATTAATATTATTTTATTGTTTTTCATTTATGTTTTACCTTATTATTAATTGAATTGTATAAGTCATACTTAACCTAGTAAGCTTACATTTAATGGTCTGTCAGCTTATTTATACTAATCATAATTACTCACTAAGTGAAGACTTAATTAGATGTATAAGTATGAGCATAAGGTACATCAATTCCTCAATCTAGTATAGTACTTCAGTATCACTCTAGTACCTAGCCATCGACATAGGATATCTCCAAGAATAAGGATATCATGGTATCATTATGATACTTAGCCATCGACACAGGACATTCTCAGAACTCAAGATGCCCCGATACTTATTCCACAAACAAGTACCTAGTCAACGCTTGCTTGTAGTTAAACAACTCATCAATCTATGCCTATCGAATATAGCATATCTTAGGCAAGCCACAGTTTCAGGATTTACACAATTTATTCTCAACCTATTATAAATCAGACTCTATTTAATTTTATGAACGTGATTTATTTATCCTAATATTCTTAATTATATTTATACACAACTGAAAGTTTTAACTATCAAAATTTTCACCGAATTATCGGTGATACATCTCATAATACGTAACAAAATATAAATGTAGAACATTTTGTACTTTGTTAGTTATTTATGTAATAAATAAACATAATTCATATATTTTAGAAATTCATATATTTAATTATTAATCATTAATTTAATTAATGACTAATTCAAGTTATAATTCACTATAAAGTAATTCATTAATAACAAAATTCAAAATTTTATGAACAGTACATTATTCTAGGAGTACAAGCTAAATTTATCCTTACCTAATTTTCAAACTCAACTAATTAATAAGTCCAATATACTCCTTAATCCATCAACTAATTAAGAGGTCTAATATACTCCTTGATCCATCCATTGGACTAAGACATTACAAAATTCTATTAGACTTAGTTAAGAAAAATTTAAAACCTAATTACACTTAGCAATCCAAAAGTATTCCATTGTCCACTTTATTCTTAATTATTAAAATATCCTTGCTTTACCTAACTATCATAATTACTAAAATACCCTTAATTATTAAAAATCCTATTTTACCTTTATTTGTTATTATTACAAATATACCTTTCTAGGAATTAAATTTCAATTTTACCCTTAAATTTTTACATTTGCTATTTTGTCCCTTAATATATACTAAATTTTCCTAAATTGTCTTCTTCTTCACCATCCCCTCTTCCGTTACCTCCTCTTTTTCTCATTTTTCAACCACTTTCTCTCCTTTTCTTTTTCCATGACTTCAAAATTACTATCTCAAATAATCACAATATACTTTCTAACTATAAACTAGTTTAGGAAGATTAAAAATCACAAATAAAAAGCATAGAATTGTTGTCAGAAAAGATTTACTTATGTGAAGTTCTATATCTTTTTAAAGGATTTTTGGGTTTTTAATTTCTACAATCTTGTCACTAATTTACTACAAAACAAACAAAATGAGGAAATACATGAGAAAAGCTTCACGTGCAAAAAGATGGTGCATTTTTATATGCACTTACTAATTAAAAAAATGAAGGAAAAGAAGATGACAACTTTTCATTGGGTTTCTTATTACCCATTTGTCGTCTTCTAATTTATACTCTCCTCTATTTAATTTTTTTAATGGGTTGGGATAGTTTTGTTAAAGTTGGGCTCTCTTTTTCTTTTTGTGGGCTTTACAATTATTCCCCTTAAAAAGAATTTTGTCATCGAAATTAAATTACATACTTGAGGATCTAAACAAATGAGGATACTGACATTGACCTTCATCTTTTACCTCCCAAATAAGCAATCTTGGAGATCGACGATGGCTCCACAAAACTCGCACCATTAAAATTACTTATCTCTTTAATTTCCTAACTTATCTATCTAATATCTTTACTGGCTCCTCATTATAAGTCATATCATTTTGCAACTTCAAACTCAAGCCTCGATGTAACGTGGCTAGGATCCAATTGGTACTGTCTCAACATTGACACGTGGAACACATCATGAATATTTGATAACTCTAGAGGTAAGGCTAATATGTAAACTAACGATCCCATATGTTGTATGATTTCATATGGCCCGATGTATCTCGAACTTTAACTTCGCTCTCCTACCATACCTTAAAATCCCCTCAAAGGTGATACCCATAGAAATACCATATCTCTAACATTGTCTCGATGATGTTGATTCGTATAATTCTTGTCAATCCTGAGTTGCCTTAAAGTATTGTCTTACAACCTCTATTTTCTCCATCGTCTTTTGAACCGACTCTAGTCTTTTTGACAATCTGTCACCCTATATATCCTAACTTATCGGATCTCTACATTGCTTACCATATAATGCCTCAAACGGAGCCATATCGATGCTAGCATGATAACTATTATTATATGCAAACTCCATCAAAGGTAGATATATATCCCAACCACCCTCAAAGTTCAACATACAAGCTCTCATCATGTCCTCCAATGTCTTAATCATATGCTCCGACTGTCCATGCGATTGAAGGTGAAATGCAGTACTCAAATTTAACCTAGTCTTTAAAATTGTTTGTAAACTCATCTATAAATGGGAAGTAAACCATATATCTCAATATTATACAATGGATATTGAAACCCTGTGTAACATTATAATCTCATTAACATACAATTTGGTTGGCTTGTCTAAGGAGTATGTCTATTTCTTAGTAAGAAATGAGCTAATTTAGTCAATCTATCCATAATCACCCAAATTGAATCATGTCTACATATGGTCCTCGGTAACATCACCACAAAATCGATCATAACCTTCTCCCACTTTGACGAAGGAATGACTAATGGTTTTAATTTTCCTACTTATGCCTGATACTCTGCCTTGACTTGCTAACTAGTCAAACACCTCTACATAAACTCTGTCACACCTTTCTTCATCGTTAACCACCAGTAATAAAGTCTCAAGTTCTGATACATTTTTGTAATACCAGAATGCATAGCATATGGTGCACTATACGCTTCCTTCAGAATCTCCTCTCTCAGTCCATCTATATCCGACACACAAACTCACCTCCCAATCACCAACACTTTACATGCTCTCACTGAAAAGTTAGTTTCGCTACTCTATTGCACACACTCTCTCATTCACATTAGATAAGAATCCTTAACTTGTGCCTCTCTTAGTTTCTCTACTCTATTGCACACACTCTCTCATCCACATTAGATAAGAATCCTTAACTTGTGCCTCTCTCATCCTATCTCCCATATTTGGTTGAACCTGTAATGTTGCCAATAAATCACTCATATAATCAATCTCCAATCCTATGTCCAGTGCTCTCATCTCCGCCAATGGTGTCATACTATGTCCGCTTAAACTATCCATCACATTTGCCATGACATTAGTCTTCTGCAGATGGTAATCAATTATACATTTATAATCCTTCAACATCTTAATATATCTTCTCAGCTATAAGTTTAGCTCCCTATAAGTTAAGATATAATTGAGGCTCTTTTGTTATGTAAGGATTCAGAATGTCTTCTGATACAGATAATGTCTCCAAATCCTAAGAGCATACACAATTGTCACTAACTCTAGATCATGAGTAGGATAATTTAACTCATGCAATCTTAATTGATGAGAGGAATGAGCTATCACTTTCTTATTTTATATCAATACACACCCCAAACATAACCTCGAAGCATCAGTCTACATCTTAAAACCTCCACTATTCGATGGAGCACGAAAATTGTACTAAAAGTTAATATTTGTTTAAGCTCCTCAAAACTCTCTTGACATTGATTAGTCCACTGAAACTTAATTCCTTTCTTCAACAGCTTAGTCAATGGACTAGTTATCATTGAAAATCCTTCTATAAATCTCCAACAATACCTAGCAAGTACGAAAAACTCCTCACATCTGATGTATTTTAAGGTGTCTCTCACTCTATAATTGCCTTTATCTTAGCAGGATCAAGCATCACTCCCTATTGGGACACGACATGTTCAAGGAAAACTACCTACCCCCTTGTAGTATGTTAACAATGAAAACCCTCTCAAAAGCTAATATGTTGGAAACCAACTGTAATTGAATCGCAGGTGCAATGTAAAAATAAATTTTTTATGATTTCTAATCGAATCCTGATAATTGATTAACTTGAATAATAAAAGACGAATCATAAAATAAGAAATTGTACTCGATTCATTTTTTCTGTTGAAATCATTTGAAATCTTTTTGATGTGTCAACCACGAGTTGTTCACTTGTCCAGCCTTTAATGATATCCATATAACAACTTCTCAACTCTGGAGAGAAATTAAGCAGAAGTGCTAGCTCCCTTATGCTTATTCCTATTTATAGAGAAAACATTAGGGTTTTTTTAAATTTCTATTAAAATTAAATACCTGAGTTATAATTAAATTCAAACTCTAATTATAATTAATTTATTTTTAATAAAATCAAATATCTTCTATTTGATCCCTAAAGTTTCTTAAACTTTATAATTAAGTGTCATTTAATTAAAAATTAATTTTCCTTTACAAATTGCTCTTAATATGTGACGCATTAGGTTCCTAATATATTGAAATTGATTCTAATTCTAATTCTAATTCTAATTCTAATTCTAATTCATAATTATAATCAAATAAATTAAAGCTCTTTTAATTTATCTTTAATTCTCCAATTAAACAATTTTTAACCATAGATCAAGACTGACGTCTTTTTTAATTTATTTTTAATTGTCCAATTAAACATTTTATAACCATAGATCAAGACTGACGTCTAACAATATGTCATAACTACCCAAATATTAGGAATGTTAAAGTGATTTAACTTAACCTGCCCATGCACGGTTATGATGTATAATTTAATCCTTTCGTCATCTGATGTTCCAATTGGACAGAGTATGGATATAGTGTCTACTCTTTTGTATTTAATAATGTTCGTTCTTGCTAATTAGTAACTAATTTATATTTGATATTTGAAAACACCTTTTCAAACTTTAATTCACTTTTGCTAGAAAATTCCATAAATTACTACTAATTAAGAATAATAAAATATTCTCTCTAATTACTTTAGAGTGACGAATACACGTACTACTGACTGAATTATTTTAGGACAGTTCATAAGTACATCAAACGCAATAATTTCCACATGAGATACCTTTGTAATCTTAAGTCTAAGTATTTTAGGACAGTTCATAAGTAGCATCGAAACACAGTAATTCTCACATGAGATACCTCGGTAATCTTTAAGTTTAAGTATCAATTATACAAACTTTATTATGAGAAAATCCATAGACACATAAATAATATTTCATTTAGGATCCTCATAGTTAGGTCAGTTCAATGAACTTATTCTCTAATAAGCACCCATATATTAGTTTAAGTATATCTATAATTTATGAGATTAATTACTTTCTTCATAAGAAAGAAACATAATGTGTGCTAGTTTTACCGTTTCATCAATATCTTGTCTTGATGAAATTACAACTAGGAATATTTAGGAATAATACATAAATATAAATCGAATCTCATAATTAGATCTTATCATAATTTAAACTATACAGTAATTATTCTAGGGATTTTACCTTTAGTATTAAAACATTAAATATAATTAACTTAAACATAAAGATAAAGAATGTCTTTATTAATTATTTTGTCACTAAACTACAACCAATCGATTAGATATAGGGCATAAACTAACATAATAATCTTTGGTTTATTATATAGAAGTTCTAAATCACAATTGTAATCTATTAAAATCGATATGGCATGCCCTTTAGATACATTATTCTTTAATAAGTGAACCATATGAAACTATCCTATAGAATACATGATAGATTCAAATTTTAAAAGGATACTGTACAAATCAGCAGATCTCACTATTCGATTGAGGAAAGTACCATCAATTAACTCTCATTCATAAAATCAATATTTTATATTTTTAGTAAATACTAGCGAGGAATGTCAAGTGAAATATACATGCTCTATTGCAGCTAAACTGCTTGTAATCATTTGAATTTTTTATCATTGCACCTTGAAACAAAAATTAGACACAAAGTACGTGCAAAGTATTTTAACGCATAAAAAGAGTCGACTTATTGCGAAAAGCAGCGAGTTAACTTTCTTAGGTCTACAATAAGGAAGACACTATTTATTTATATGCTAAAAGCATATTTTGAATCTCAACATTTACAATAGAATACATAAGCGTTCAAAATGACCCTTATGTTTTTAAAACATTCAAAACTGATTTTAAGTAGATGAAAATTTAACAATATTAACTTTCCTCAATTAAATGTCATGTTAATACTGACATGACATTATCTTTTTATTTTATAAAATAAAAGGGGGCCTAGTGTCAAGTGACAAATGGGGTCTATTATATATAACAGTGAGTCCCACTATGTGAATTGTATAATTGTCGATGATGGCAATCTGGCCTGAGTCTGGCCAAAAGTCAACAGGTTAGGCCCAAGTTGACTTAGCCATTAGCTTGAATTTTTTGGCTTGACTAGGTCACGGATCGGGCTCCAGTCAGGGCTGTCCACGCCTTACTGAGAGTAACAAAACGACATTTTTTTGAATATTTTAAAAATTTATAAATCTTGGCTTGATCCATTGTCATCCTTATGTGACGGTGAGACTCACTTTTTATCAAAAAAATATGCACTGACATGACATTTAATTGATAGAGAGTTAACTTTGTCAATTTTTCTGTCTATTTAAGGTTTGTTCTGAACGTTTTGAAAACTTTATGATTCAATTTGAACACTTCAAAATATTCAGATTCAAGTTATATTTTTTTGTAAATGTTGATGTTTAAAATATACTTTTGATTAGAGACAAATTTAGGCAATAAGAGGATGGGTTTCAAGCTTTTAGTTTTGATTTTTTTTATGCATTTAAAATATATTAATGTTGAGCTTGGGGGTTCAAAATTTCAGTTCGCTTAGAAATCAATACTAATGCTCCGATAATTATGACTTGAATTAAATAAAAAAGATTAGTTGTATAGATATTTTATAGTTTTCATTTTCATTTTTAACTCCTTTTGAAATAAAATAAAAAACCTACTTAATTGATAACATTAATCTATTTATACTTATATTAATAACATTAATTGAATATTAAATAGAATTTGGAAAATAAAATATTTTTATTATTTAATTTACAAATAGTTGCATTTTAATATTATATAAAATTTATTAATAAAAATTTATTATTTTATGTTTTAATAATTAATTATATCAATAAAATATATAAAATTTTATTTTAGAAACTAATGTTTTTATTAATACACTTTTAAATTATGAAAATCGACGTTATTCTTTATAATTGAATATTGAATTATTCTATGAGTAATTATTTTGTAATTTATGTATTTTTAAATATATTTATAATAAATAATTCAAAATTTCAAATAATAGTTAAATTATACAAATAACTGCAAATTAAACAATTACATATTATATTTTTAATTAATGATCGGATAGTTCAAAAAAATTTCGATTAAATAAATTGAACCGGTTGAATTTTTTTATGATTGATAATGTATTCACGTGATAAACTTAAAATGGAGCGACATAATATCGATTTGCTTCTTATGGTTAGTTCCGTGTATTGTTATGAATACCAGTACGTATCGGCCGGTACGTATCGTACCGGGCCAAAATCTGTACCGAAATTTAAATTATGGTATCGGATATAAATACTGGTCGGTACCGGCCGGTACCGGCGGTATTCAAAATACCGGTCAAATACAGGCCGGTATCGGAAATTTTAAAAAATTAGGGGATTTTTTTGCAAAAATTTCAAAAATTTTCAAAATCTCCCTCCCTCCCTCCTACCTCTCTTTCTCCCCTTTTTTTCAAAGTTTTTTAATTAGTTATTTTATTTATTTCAACTTTTATAATTATTGTGAATTTTTAATTTTT
>JANQBM010000007.1:14355362-14370254 GCA_025594535.1 Erythroxylum domingense | reverse complement strand
GATGCTAAATTTACATACGGGTAAGCCACCGGTCGGTAAATTTAGCGACGGAATAAATCGGACGGTCGGTAACTTTTTCGTTGCTTTTACCAACGGGTTATCGTTTTGGTCGGTAATTTTACCGATGGTATGCAAACTTTAAATCGGTGAATTTAGCTACGGCCGAATCTCTGACGTTTTTGACCGTCGGTTTATTTCATCGGTAATTTGGTATACCGACGAAATATTTGTCGATTCCGTCGGTAATTTCCGTCTATAATTTACCATTTTCTTGTAGTGTAGTAAGGTTATTCCTTTGTAACCAAACGGTCATAGGTTCGAGTCACAGAAACAACTTCTTTGTAAAATGCACAAGGAAGGTTGTGTACAAATGATGTCCCTTTCCCAACTCTCGCAAAACGTGGAGCCTTGTACACTAGATGTTGTTGTTATTGTTGTTATATTAGTTCTTTATTATTAGTATTTGACTTTTTTAATGAAATTAAAAAATAATTTTGAATTATGATTCGACAAGATTTTTCAAATTAATACTAATTGAGAATAGAATAATAATTTTAAGTTGATAAATACTATATTAATCACTCAACTGCCTCAATATAATTTATGTCATATCTAAGACTACCAAGCAAGTTATCCTTAATTAGGATATATTATAAGTTGTATCAAAATATATCAAACCATATATGAGATGCTTTAAAAATCTCAAGTCAAATGATTAATTATAAAATTATTACAATAAATATTTCCATAGACACATAAGTAACGTTTCATATTCAATTCTCATATCGAGTTAGTTCTGTGAACTTAGTCTCTAATAAGCACTAACATATTTATTTAAGTTTCTCCATATATTAGTCTATGAGATTAATTACTTCCTTTATAAGGAAGAAACACAATCTATACTAGTTTGTTCGCTTTATTAATTCTCATTCTTAATAAAGCAATGATTAATAATAATTTAGAGATAATACTTAAATGTAATGATAAAAGATAAATTAAATGTGACTAATATTAATGAAAAATTTAGAGAGACGAGGCTTAAGTAGTTTGAACATGTTAAGAGGAGACACTCTAAAGCTCCGGTGAGAATATGCGAAAAGATTGTACTAGATACTGTAAGAAGAAAAAAGGAAGGCCTAAAAAGAACTAGGGGAAGGTGATCAAGAATGATCTGGCTTTGCTAAAACTTACAGAGGACATGAACCTCAATAGAAAACTTTGGCATATTAAGATACGGATAAAGGATATCACATAAGAGATTATTCTCTTTCTCATAGGTCTTTTAAACATTTTTCTTCGAGTATTACTTGTATTTAGCTTGACATTTAATATGTAGTACTTCGCCCTTAGTTATTTACCCTAAACATTTTCTTACTTAGCCTAAATATTTTTTTACAATGACTTGTTTAATTTATTTATTTACTTGTCTTTTTTCTTGTTCGAGTATTTATTTACTTATTTTATCTTTTATTTTTATTCTTTATCTTGTTCTATATTTATTATACTACTTATTTTTATATTTTTATTTATAAGTATTTATTTATTTGAATTTATTATTATTATTATTATTATTATTATTATTATTATTATTATTATTATTATATGAGTCAATCGAAAATAACCCCTCTGCTAGTTAAGAATAAGGCTGCATATTACTGAACCTCCCCAGATCTTGTGTTATCAACGAGACTTTTACTGAGTTGTTGTTGTTGTTGTTGTACTTAAATATAATATGAATCTTATAATTATAATCTCATCGTCGTTTAATTTACTAAGCATATTTGTCACATGAAATTTATCTTATACATAAGTTAATTAAACAAAAATATAGAACATAAAGAATGCATTTAATTAATTATGTTACAAATATACAACTACCTGATTAATCATATGACATAAACTAATAATCTCCCACTTATATTAGGCCATTCACTTAAGTATCTTGTGTCATAATTCCATATGATGATGAAGGTTTTTGAGGAATCGATAAAACTTTAATTACACTTTTAGGTTAAATATAAGATTACAAAGGTTATATATAGATAACCTATACACTTATCCTAGTATTTGAAAAATACACTATTACCCTTAATTATTAATTATTCATAATAACCAACACTCTCTCTCAAGTTGGTGCAAAATTATTACACATGCCCAACTTGCAGATAATAGTATGAAAGGCTTAACTATTGAGTCCTTTTGTGAAAATATCAACTAGCTGTTTTTCCAACATTACATGAAACAAGCTCAAGACACCATTAGTTAACTTTTCTTTGATAAAATGTCGATCAATTTCAATGTGCTTCGTTGGGTCATGTTAAACAGGATTATGAGCAATACTGATTGCAGTTTTGTTATCAAAATACAAAGATAGCTTGTCTTTTCCAACCAACTTCCAACTCTGCTAGCAACATTTGTAGCCATAAAAGTTCACAGACACCTTGAGCCATAGCTCTATATTTTGTTTCTACACTTGATCTTGCAACCACACTGTGTTTCTTACTTCTCCAAGTGACCAAGTTACCTCCTACAAGTGTGCAATAACCAGAGGTGGATCTTCTGTCATCTAAAGATCCGTCCCAATCCGCATCTGTATAGGCTTCAATTAAAAAATGACCATGTTTTGAGAAAAGAAGACCTTTTCCTAGGGATGACTTTAAATATCGCAAAATATGAAAGACAACCTACTGATGAGATTCTCTAGGATCATTCATAAATTGGCTCACCAAGCTAACTGCATAAGCAATGTCTGGTCTGGCGTGCAAAAGATAGATAAGCCTACCAACCAATCTCTGATATCTACCTTTATCAACTGATTCTTCAATTCTTGCTTGCAGCTTATGATTGCTTTTAATGGGAAATTGTGCTGGTTTACATCCCAATATACCAGTTTCATTCAAAAGATCCAGAATGTATTTCCTTTGAGAAATGAAGATTTCTTTTGTTGATCTTGCAACTTCAATTCCCAATAAGTATTGTAACTTTCCAAGATCCTTGATCTTAAACTCTTGAACCAAGAGCTTCTTTAGCTGAGTCATTTCTTATTTATCATCTCCTGTCATCACTATGTCATCAACATAAACAATAAGAAGAGTGATATTACCTTTGCAGTGTCTCATAAAGAGGGTATGATTTGCATTGCTTTGTTGATACCCAAAAGAGATCATGGCTTTGCTGATTCTGTCAAATCAATCTCTAAGAGATTATTTCAACCCATACAAGGCTTTCTTCAATCTGCACACCTTTCCTTGATTTCTCTCATTATCAAAACCAGGAGGAGTTTCCATAAAAACTTCTTCTTCTAGGTCTCCACATAGGAATGCATTTTTTACATCAAATTGTTGCAAATCCTAATCCAAGTTAGCTGCACATGATAGTAAGATTCTGATTGTGTTCATTTTGACAACATGTGCAAATGTCTCTTGATAATCAACTCCATAAGTCTGAGTGAATCCCTTTGAAACTAATCTGCCTTTGAATCTTTCAATTGAACCATCAATTTTGTGTTTTATTGTGAACACCAACTAGCAGCTAACTAGCTTCTTGCCTAAAGAAGTAACTAGTTCCCAGGTTTCATTCTTAGCGAGAGCTTTCATTTCTTCTACCATGGCTTCCTTCCATTTTGGATCTATGATAGCTTCCCTCCAATCCTGTGGAATAGACATAGAGGAAAGAGACAAGACAAAGGCTCTATAGGAGGGAGACAAGAAATCATAAGAGACAAAGTTAGTAATGGAATGTTTTGTACACGACCTAACCCCTTTTCTCTGAGCAATGAGTAAATTTAAATTAGAATCAGAATAAGAAGATAACTTACCCGAGGATTCTTTTAGGTTAGGAAGCATGATGGTTTCTTCAAACCTATTCTTCCTTGAGTATCTCAACAAATCAGGTTTATCTAAATGTCCAACAACATTCTCCCCCTGAACATCAGTCTCCTCATTTTCCCTCTGTACAAGATCATGAAGTACCATATGCACAACTTCATCTTTACTACTCTTCCCTAAAGAGGTGACTGTGTAGTGCCAAAATAAGGTTCAAACTCTCGAAAGGTAACATCCATACTAATATAAAACTTCCTAGATGGGGGGTGATGGCACTTATATCCCTTTTGGGTTGGAGAATACCCAATAAACACACATCTCAGGGCCCTCAGGTCTAATTTCCTAGCATTCCTAGTATGGACAAAGTAGAGACACCTAAAAACCTTTGGTGGAATAGTATGGCCATGTTTCCCAGTTAAGACTTCTAAAGGAGTCCAGAATTGGGGAGTTTTAAGAGGCATTCGATTAATAAAATAGGTTGTCACTAGTATAGCATCCCCCCTAGTATGGCTTTGGAACATTCATAGTAAACATAAGGATCTAGTAACTTCCAAAAAATGTGTGTTTTTCCTTTCAGCTACCCCATTTTGAGCACTAGTATAAGGGCAACTAGTTTGATGAACAATCCTATGAGACTCCAAATAAGTACCAAACCTACTATCTATGCATTTCGTCCCATTATCAGTTCGCAACACCTTTATTTTAACATCAAACTGAGTGTGAACCATGTTATGAAAAAGATTGAAAGTAGGAGAAAACATCACTTTTTGCTTTAATCAAATACACCCAAGTCATTCTAGTGCAACAATAAATGAAAGTAACAAACCACTACTTTCCAGAAAAAGAAGCAGAGTGTGTAGGCCCCCAAACATCGAAATGAATAAATATAAAATGAACAATGGCTTTATTATCACTTGAATGGTAAGAATTTTTAGTTTCCTTAGCATACTCATAAGCATCACAACATAAAGAATCAAACCGAGTTCTAGAAAATAAATTGGGATATAGTTTTTCTAAAACAAAAAATGATGGATGCCCTAACCACTTAGGTTACTGTATTATTTCCTGGTTAAAATATGATATTCCCCAAAAATGGCCAAGCTTTGACTGTCTTCCATCATGTATAAGCAACATTGCTCTCTACCACTACCAATCCTCTTCCCTATTTGAAGGTCCTGAAAGATATAACAATTAGGAAAAAATTCAACCTTACAGTTTAGAGCTTTGTTGATAGCACTAACAGATAAAAGATTGACAAGGAATTGAGGAACATGAAGAACAGAAGACAACTTACTATTAGGAGTACAAATAATGAAACTTGTCCCAAAAATAGGAGTTAAATACCCATTAACCACCTTGACACTATGCCCTTTTAGACAAGGAAAGTAGTTAAGAAAGCCTTTAGAAATGCTTGTTATATGTGTATTTGAACTAGAATCAATAAACCATAAGTCAAGTTGACTAAAAGTGTTACCTGACTTGAAAAAATTGGAGCTAACACTAGAGGAAGAGTTGAGTTGTGATATGAGACGCCTAAAATTCTAAATTTCATCAGAAGAGAGACTATCAACTAAAGCAGATTCCTTGGATGATACAGTTTCTAGCAAATTTGTTTAAGCCCTTATGGATTTAGCTCGTTTTCCCCCTCAACCCCTAGTAGGTCTCCCATGTAACTTCCAATAAGTCTCTTTTGTATATCTGGCCTTTCTACAGTAATCACAGTGCAAATGATCTTTATCAGAAGTATCATCCTTCCATTGCTCATGAGTAATATGGGCTATTAAGCCCGACTTCTCAACTTATATAGTATAAAGCATGGCATTTCTTCTAGTCTCTTCCTGCTGGATTAAAGAGTGTGCCTCCTCAAGCGAGGGAAAAGGAGATCTGCTAATAACTTGAACTCTCAATTGATCAAATTTTGGATTCAAGCCAGCCAAAAAATCATAGAATCACTCATTTTCAAGCATGTTTTGAATCAGTACTGAATCATTAACACACTTAGCTTGAAAATCTTGATAATAATCCAATTCCTGCCATAAACTACCCATTTTAGGAAATTAATATGAAACAGTAAGCTCACATTGCTTTGTTCCATGAATTTTGTTTCAGAGTTCAAAGATCTCACATTGCTTTGTTCCATGAATTTTGTTTCAGAGTTCAAAGATCCTAGCATTATTTCCCATTCGAGACTAAGTGGTTTTTGTAGCATTCCATATCTTCTTTGCAGTGTCAAGTAGTAAATATTGTCTAGAAATCTTAGGATGCATGGAATTAAGAAGCCAAGATATAACTAATGAATTATCAAAGTCCCATTGATTAAAGGTAGGATCAATGAGAGGTGCTAGTTTCTTATTCCCATCAATATAACCTTGTAGCCTTCTCGCCTTAATAGATAAAAAACATGATCTAGACCAAGCTAAATAAGTGCTACTGTTATCTAGTTTAATCAGACTAATCAACGAATAGGGACTATCATTAATTGGATAATATTTCTCTACCTCCTTAGAAGCTTCCTTAGTGTTTGACATAATGGCATAACATAAGTGAAGAAGGAATCAAGAAAAACAACTCCAAAATGACAACAAAATCTGTTCACGAGAGGTTCGAAAAAAACAACAATGTTAGATGGTGGACGGAGGTGACATCACGTGCTACACGTGCCAGCGAGTGGAGGTAGTTACTGAAGTGAACTAGTAGTGCGTGTGCTCACGTGCTAGGTCGGACAACACCGAAAACTTAGGTTTCGGCTAGCCCTGGGCTATGCTCCGATGGTGGCTGTGTCGAAAGGAGAGGAGCGAAACAAAACCTCTTCACACTTGCCGCAAAAACAATATGCCGAACCTATTCTTCCAAACTAACCTACTGTAGAAGGGAGTAAACTAAACCTTCAATCGGCAGTGGCTCTAATACCATGAAGGTTTTTGAGGAATCAATAAAACTTTAATTACATTCTTACATTAAATATAAGATTACAAGGTTTATAGATAACCTATACACTTAACCTAGTATATGAAAAATATACTATTACCCTTAATTACTAATTATACATAATAACCAACAGATGATCATGATACTACTGAGGTAATGATTTAATTAGAGAATTCTATAAGATTCTATTTAGTGAGTGATTGCTTAAATCTTACAATTTTTATCTCAATTATCTTCATATTAAAAGAAGTTGCTTAAATACATACTCAGATGCTTGATGAGACCTTATCTCCTTTTGCAATTCTAACGACTCTAATGTTCTCTAGGACATTATTGTTTGAAAAATGTAATGAATTATTACAAGTTCATTAAAAACTTTTTGATCCAATTAGCCATTTTCACTAAATACAAAAGTTTATTATGGCTTGATTAGCAATTAATTCTACACTAGAACATTTCTAACTCAAAATAAATTATTTTAAGTGAAATATACCTTAACTAGGAGTTAGTTATGTTCTTTTCAAACTAAGGTTAAAATTCATAAAATCTTGAACTCAAATATCAAATTATACATTTAATAATGGATATTTTAATATTTCTTAAGTGTCATATATATTAAATACTAAACATCTTCAACATATTATCTATATAATTGGATTAGAATAGATAAGCAACATTTATATATATCTCTGTATATTTTTATTCCCATAATTTAAGTTGTTATCATTTCATATCCAATATAGAATTATTTTTAGACTGCATTATCTTTAACAATTGAAAATATGAAATGTTGTTCCCTATGACCAGTATATCATCTAAATACTCGTGCTAAATAATACAACTACAGTCCCACTAACTTTCCTATAGATATGATAAATTTAAAATTATCTCCAAAACAAACTATTTGAATTTATCAAGAAAGTAAATATTTCAACATCTTGTGACCTTTCGACTATACATTTATTGTATCAACAAAAGCTCTAGTTTCATTGGGATGTACAATTATGAGATTTGGATTATTTAAAAATTATTTTACTTCCACTACTTATCTTAAGAACCATTTTCCTATAAATATGCATTAAAATGAACATTTTACTTAATGGGGCTTTGTAAGATTATATTATAACTTTTTGTTATCCAATTTAGCTCTAAACTTATTAGAAAATATATGCTTCAACTAAGCGTCATATCCTAAAATTATTAAATTAGTCTCTTTTAAAGTCTCACTACTATTCCATATCTAATATGAAATTTTTCTAATTGATTTAGATGGAATTATCGAAAGGGGAGTAGTTGTACTAAATATAGCTATAGTAGAGATAAATATTATATCACACAATATCTCATATTGTATATTCCTCCTTATATAAATCTATACTATTATGAAATTTAATTATGGAGATATTAAGTAGAAAATCTCATTTCTTGTAGATGATAAAAAAATTTAAAACTCACCACATTGATCTCATCAAAGCTGTTTAATATTCTCATTACTTAATTTTAACTTAGGTTAAATACTTTAAAATTTTAAGTTATTATTTTATTTAATATGTATAACTATATTATATAAAGTCATCAGTAAATTTAATAAAATACAAGTAATCATCCTTTTATTTATTATTCTTATATGTCATATATCATATGCATAAGATTTTACAATTCAATACCATAATCTTACTTATGATTCTCATTATATTGATTTAACAAACATGACATAAAAGAATAGTCTTTGTTTTCTAACTTTAGATTCTTGCCAATTTTGTTAAGCATAAATGTCTCTTGATCTATCACATATAAACTATTTGTATAAACTTTGATGGTAATATTGAATTTATAGTCAATATCATATACCCAAAAGCATTACTTAGAAATATATATGATTTTTGTCATATCTAGTATTGGCAAGAAAAGTCATGCTAATATATTCTTCTCATGACAATTATTATCATACTATAGCAAATGCCTTTAACTATATTCCTTACTTATGCTTTTAGTAAACTAAATTAAGTAAAACAATTCTTTCAAAGTAATATACCTTTCAGCTATACTTTCTACAACTATTTGCATTATATTATTATAATGTTGGCATACATCTTACATATTACCTTTAAAGTTTATGACATATTAGTCATTTAGAAAATCTCAATATATTTTGTTTATAGATATTGACATTTCTCTCAAACTTTGTCACAAAAATAAATAGAGATTAATAGCAATATTATATAATAGACATACAACTTTTTTTTTAACTTTAAGAACCCTTTTCAATCCTAACATATGTCTTAGAAATTTGATTCACTAATACTTAGTATTAGCTAGACTAAACAAAGGTAGAAATTCATAAACAAAATAATGTAAAGAAATTAAGACAAAACAAATGTAAAGACACTAAGTAATATATTATCTGTTATGACAATCAAATGAGGTTAAGATTTAGTCATATATTTTATTACTCTAACTATTTGATTCAAAATAATAAACCTCACTACTATTCTAAAAAGATGATTTTATTCTCTCTCATAGGATAAGATCTCATTTAAATTTAATTTACCTTGAGTTTGTTCAAAATTTAATTAAACTTGAATCGAGTAGTAACAACTTTATCAATCACACTTTATATGACTCTTATATTCCTTAGGTGACAAACTTACTTCCTAAACATATTTTATATGTTACTCTTAACTATGTCTCTAAATTCATATAATTATAAACTTACTTTTTCAAATTACACAAATTTAGTTAATTAGGGATCACTATTATAAGACTTAACAAATATTTGATTAAAACACCTTAACATTTGTTTATCAATCCTAATAATAAATAAAATTATGATATATATTCTTATAACTCTAGTATATTTTTATGGCAATAGTAAATCCACTTTGTTTTTATATAATAACTTTAAAATTTTGAGAATATTTAAAAGAATTTAATTTTTCTTTAAGAAAGTACACCCGTATTTATTTTATTGAACTCATCCATAAAAAATAAGCTCACAAAAGTTATTGTGAATTAATTGTAATGGCTTTGAAGCTCTTAATTGAGACTCCTTGGAAAGCTCAATCAAGTTTGTTTCCTAAAAAAACATCCTTTGTATAGATAATCAGGCCAATTAAATGGAGAAAACCATTTACCAACTTATTGTTTGCCATCATTTTGAGTCCACCAAAATTCATATACCAAATCTCAAATTCTATAGCTATTTAAGATCTTTATAACTTGACATTAAGCATTTAGCAATGTTTGTTTGTATTAGAGATGGCATTTGAGCCCATTAACTTTAAGCTGAAGTTGAGCTTTTTCTTTTAAATTTTTAAGCTTCAGACTGGGCTCGAGCTCGAGCTCTATAGTTTGACCGTACTTGAAGCCAAAGATGTCAAGTATAAATGATATCATTTTAAGGATAATGATATCATTTTCAAACTAACATTAAATTAAATAAAAAAATTGAGCTAGGTTTGAGTCTGATCAGGCTTAAGCTCCAACCGTTAGCCTCAAACTCATTTAGGCTTGGGCTAGATTTGGGCACTAATAAAAGGATTAAGCTACTAGTCTTGGGCCTGTTTAGGCCTTAGGTTATGTTTGAAGCTTTATAAAATTTCGAGCTTGATCTAACCCAATTCTAACTTTGGTTTTTATAGGTAATAAAAATAATTAATTCTTTGTCATAGGTACTATGGTAATCAGATTCCTTACATCATTCTTCAGGAACAAGATACAACCTTTTGTGAAAAAGATATAACTTTTTCTAATAATTGGCTCATACCTAAAATAAGTCCTTATTGTTATACATGTAATTACAAGCTCCAGTAGTTAAGTACTGTAAAAGCTTCTCTCCTTATTGTAATTCCTTTTAAGCTATTAAAAGAACAAACTCTTCCTCATAATTATTTTTTAAATTTTTCATGAGAAAGATTAGCCTTTATGGCATCATTAGCATCATATTTTCATTCCCAAAACTAATGCGCCGAATTCATGACAAGTTTAACATTCCAGTTGAAACTTGTCATACCTTTTAACATGGTCTTACTCCTTTTCTACTGCATCCTCTTCTTCAGATACGTTGAAAATTTCTCTCTATATTTTGAAATAAAAATTGGGCTCTTATTCCTCCTCTTCCACAACCTTGACCTCTGTTATTTCTCGTTTACTTTTTTTCTTTCAAAATGAGTTTCAATTGTAAAACATGTTCCGTGAGCTCTTTCGTCCTCCTATTGAGCTTCTCTTCATGAGCTTCTAAAGATCCACTTAATTCTTCAATTTTCATGCCTTTTAAGGCCTTTGATTCTTCAATAAAAGTTGCTAAGGATGTCAATGGGCCAGGACGGGCCCAGTCTCGCCTTGGGCCATGATGGCCCGTGGCCTGGTGGGCCGGCATGGGTTAGCCTACTACCATCCTCGCCCATGGGCTGACCAGCCTGGCCTGTCATGTATTTTTTAAATAAAAATATTCAAAATGGCGTCGTTTTGAAAATAATCGACAGGCCACGGGTCGACCTGCGATCCGCCCGGGCTGACCATGGTGGGCTGGTGGCCCGCCAGTGGCCCCATCAACCCAACCCGTGGCCTGGTTAATGCGGATCGAGCCACTTTTGACATGCCTAGAAGTTGCCACATTATCAAATTTCTCATTAATTGTCTAAAGGTTTTTAAATTAATCCTAAATTAGTCACTTCTTCATCAAGCTTTCTCATTTAGTTCACAATTACCACACCTCTTACAAAATAATTCGACACCTATTCATATTCTTTCATTTAAAGTGAAAGGACCCATCCCAGAATTCCCCTTCTAGAACTCAAGTGGAGACCTCTCGGTGACCCCAAGGTAGTCCTCCAATCAATATCTGACTCGACCGAAAGGTTCCTGCACAGCCAAGCCATTCAACTATTGAAAACCTTCTATCCTTTAATAATTTAAAGCGCGAAAATAGTGGGAAATTTTTTCTATCATTTTATTGAAAATTTTGGCAATATGATAACTGCATTTTGACATTCCCAAAATTTTTAAAAGCCCTATAAAATTTGGAAACACTTCTGTATTCACACCAATTTCTCAACTACAAATTTTGGAATTTAAGTCCACTCACAAGCAACCCAAACAAATAATTCTCAGCAGTCACTGCAATAAACTTTTAAAAGCTAAAACATATTCATGCATTTCATTTAAAAGCTTTTATAAACATCCATTCTTTACACAAATATACATAGCAAAATGACACAAGCACAACAGCACCTGACAATACAACTAATCTTGAGGCGGACTCCCAAATACTGCAATACCTATATGTATACATGAGGTAGTTTATTTAAAAACATAAAAATAAAGATGAGCTAAACGAGTCAGTGAGTGCAATTAATTTACAAGAAAATTGAACTTTTCATAACAATATAACTGTAATATTCCATACAATCATAAAGCTCATGGTAAAACATTTTCCATAACAATTTATTCGTGCATCATTAAATCTGATATTAATATAACATTTCGTAAAACACAATTTCAATTTCTTTGAAAAACTATTTCGAAATGCTTTCCGAAATTAAACTCATCATATAAAAGTTTCCATTTCTTATTTTCCTTAATCAATAAACAGTGGTGGCAATAAGTTTTTTGAAAACTTTAATACTGAAAAATAAGCCAACCACTATCGTTGGTACTATACGGTACCTTTTTAATCACTTTTAACATAAATGGTATATTTGGTTGAATGGAATAGACATTCTATTCCTAACGTTTACACATTCTTAAGTTTGGTTAGAAAAAAAGAAGTAGAGTAGGCATTCTTAGGTTTTATTATTCCGGGACTATGTGGAATAGCTAAAAACAATCATACATTGTCTTTAGCTATTCCGAGTAACTGGGGATAATCTTTACCCAACTCTCTGACCATTCTATCCTCGTCAGATGCTCTCATCTTCACGCCTCTGATTCTCGTCTCCGTCGCTCTTCTCCTCCTATCTCTCGTATTTAAGCTTACAGGTAAATTTGATTTATTTCCTAATCACCCTCTCTCTTTGCTTGTTGTTTAGTTTCTTCTTAATGGAATTGTAGTTCTCGGTTTTCTTGATTATCATTCTGGGTTTTGTTCTTCTTCCTACAATCAATATTTCTAGCTTAGAATTTTCTTGATTCCGATATGATTGGTTTATTTGATAATCTTATTCGTTTTCTGATTTTTATGTCTGGATTAACTTCCTATGAAATGGGTATCGACTTGAATGCTGCAAACTGCCGATTGTATAACAATTTGAGGTCTTTTATTCAGCTATGATGTCAGTTTCGATAATTCAGTTTTGAAAGGATTAGATGTTACAGGATGAATATGTGGGTTTTCATATTCCCCGTATTTGGGGGCTACACTGTCCTACTGAAGTAGCTAATTTTTGAAGAACAATCGTGGGATTTGTGGTTTCTTCTGTAATTTTCAGAAAGAATTAGAAGAAGGATGAACAATGTTTGACAGGTGTCATTTGGTGTCTAGTATGCTATCGCCGACTGATGGTCTTTTATAGGATGCTTCTTGAGTTCTTTTCGTATAATGTGAAAACATGCTTTAAACTGCTTGAATTTCTTATTTTTCATCCCATCTGCTAGTGGTTCTTATGTAGCCTAATTTGCTAACAAACTACAAAATGCATCTCTCACAGTGACTGTGATCACATAAAGAATGAAAACTTTGACAGTGTATGTACAATCTTTAAATCAGATGACTTAAATGTTGGTCCTGCTTTCCAAGTTTTCTCCATTAAAATCTTGTTTTAAATTGCATAGTTGACCTCTTGGCACTATAATTAGTTGGCTAAGCATCTCAAATACATCCAAATCTTGATTTCAAATGATCTTTTATAACTTAAAATATGTAACATTTACAATATCTTGATTTATCTTTCTGGGGTGGAAATGCTAACATCTTGATGTATCTTAAACACTCATTATGAGTTTTTTCTTCTATGTAGATTTGTGGAGATATCTATAGACAATTTTATGACATAAAAGGACTTTTTAAACTTAGAGGGGATTGCCCTAAGATTAATTTCTTGGAGATTTTGTTGATCGGGGATTTTACTTTGTTGAAATATTTTTGCTTCTGCTTACTTTTAAGGTAAATTCTTTTTGCATGTTATATTAAGCTCTCCTATTGATTTTTGGAATATTTAGCCTTCCCCACCTTTATCAAGGCTCCATTCTGTATACTATTTGAAGAGAATGCTTGCTGAACCTTTAGTTGTAAATTTGAAGTTAAACCATGATTCTTAAAAGTTCATCATTCAAACGCCATTTTACAGCTTTCAATTATGCATGTTAAGGTTTTAAAGTGATTTTTATTATCATTAAAGTCTTCACTCTATTGTTGAAAGGTTAGTATGAATATCCAAAATATCTTTTGTAGGAAATGATTCAATCCTATTGAAAGGTGTATATATAACTAATTTGAGTTGGCAATACTTGATGTTTATTTTTGTGCTTCTGTTCAGTGCATCATTTTTCACTTGTGGTGACATCTCATCGCCTTTAAATTTTTGTAAATTTGGATGTCTTAGGTTAGATATCTAGATAGGATAACACTCATTAGAGGGAATCATAAGATCCACTAGATTACTCAGGTAAATATATTTTCTAGTATTATATTTCAACTTTTTTCTTTCTGGCAAACTTAGTAGTCTTTCTCTGTTCTACTCAGGTATATGGATTCTATGATGAGTGCCTACGGAAATATGGATATGTAAATGTATGGAGATGTTGCACTGACATCTTTGATTACTTAAGGTATGAATATCGCTATTTAGAGGCAATGTAAGTCTTCTCTATCTATGAAATGTCGAATAATGGAAAAGCTGTGAAAGTGAAAGCTAAGTTCGTAGGAATGGTTGATATAATGTTCAATGGATAATTTCCTATTTGCTTTTTAATTCATCTTATGGATTATCAAATACAATTAATACCTTTGGATTGTTATGATTATCCAACCAAATTGCTACTTATAGAGTTGACTTTCTGGTGTTGGTGAAATTTATTTATACAAGCTTCCTTCTTCTGTGTTCATATATGTTACCTGTTATTATTGTGGCACTTCTTATCATGACACCCTATCTTATTGCAGTTGTTTGGTTAATGTCCTTCTGGCATAATAAACTTATTA
>JANQBM010000007.1:14330999-14342296 GCA_025594535.1 Erythroxylum domingense | reverse complement strand
AAGGCATTACAAGGAGATGGAGAATTATAACAAAACATACTTGCAGTATAATAATCACAATATATAATGTCAATCCATCATAATACAATACTGCAAGACAACATAACCCTTCATTTACTTTAACTTAATTCATGAACACTTAACCACAATTAGTTATTCATATTCCTAACATACTTTAAGCACACTTAAGCCTAAAATCATGTTTGTCTTTAAATCTTGACCTGATATGTATCTTTAAATAGGAGATAGGAATTGGGTTGATGGATATATCTTGTCCTTTTTGGTCATTTACTTTGGTCGTGTCTGAATCTTTGTCTACTTAAGTTTCACTGTCCTTTTCTGTTGATCAAGACAAAGTGAGTATTTTTTTTCTTTTCTATATAAGTGGAATATAGAATCATTAATTTTAGAATGTAATTCAAATCTGAGATATTCCGACCACAAACGAATAAACTTATGAATTAGTTAAAGTCTCTCTTATACAAATATAAAATTATGAATTACAAAAAGGGATTAGTCTAACGAAGTTGGATGGAACCTCCAAGAGAGACCACTTGCATTATGTTCTGACAATCTTTCAATGTGGAGTTATTTTCTGCTGCTGCTGTCTTTAAGTTTAACTCCTCCTTCCTCTCTTTTCATAATCCCTTAAAAGTATTAAGACGCGATCTAATCAAACTATCTAAGTTTTTTCTTATGAAACTAGTGAAGATCGGAACCAACTCTGCCAATTTTGTCAACAAAGCTTACGTGGAAAGACTAACGAAGATCAGAACCAACTCTTTCCAACTTTGTCAACGAAGCTTACGTGGAAAGACCAGCAATTCAACTAACTTCAGTTGAATCAGTAGCAATTTCACTAACTCGGTGAATCAAAATTAACTCGATACTCTCAGCTACCTAACAAAGGAACAGCAACTAACACAAGGTTCAAGCAAAAACAAAAGAATATCAAAGAACGAGGGTATTTTGGTAAATTTGTTTCTATTGCTCTTTGTTTATTTTCTTCTCTATTGGTACGAAAGAGGCCACTTCCTTGGTTCCCTCCACTCTCAGCGCTATCAAAAATCAAAAGTGCCCTAGAAAAGATTGAAACTTTTGTCCTTTTTCAGTCTCTTACCTCGAGAGCATGACTTTAATTCTTTTTGTTTTTTTTTTTCCTGTTCATACGAAATTCTCATTAATCATTATACAGAGCTAATTCGTAATTTATTTTCTTCATGTTGATTCACATTGCCCAGGATTATTAGTTATTGTCATTTCGACGGCTGAGTTGTCCTTTCCCTTGGAAATTTTCGGAAGAACCATAATCTGCCGTATTAATTGATGTCAAGCTCCAAACTTTCCACCCTTTCTTAACGCTTACTCTAAGGTCCTCCATTTTGTCGGTTACTCCTTCGGTTTCTGATACGTATGATCGCGTCTGACTGATCAATTTTGCATTTTGTTGTACTAATCCGGAGGTTTTAACATTCAGATTTTAGAAATTTTGGGTTCTTGATGGAAGCGGGGTTTTTTTACTGTTTCTGGTTTTCTTCTTTCATTTCTCTTGGTCTCTGAAAGGTGTTTTTGCTAGTTGGTTATGGAGAACAGTGGGGAGTTGGTGGATGATCAAGGCTCAGGATGGCTTGAAGTTAAAAAGGTCTAACTTTATGGTCCATTTCTTTGATGCCCATCATAATTTTCCGCCGAATTTGGTGATCTTTGTGCTGGTTATCTTTTATCTCTTTTAGTTGTTCAAAAAGCTGATAAATTAGAAGAAAAAAAAAGCTGATATTAAGATGGAATTTTGGGTGTTCAAGTTCTTCTAGTTCTATGACACGAAACGGGCAACTCAACAAAGCTTAGTTAGTTGATCGCAATCTTGGCTATAGTGTGTTACCATTGTCTAATCCCCTAGGGGTATCTTGTCTCACTAATGAAGCTTAGATAGATTAAGGCTACATCTAGAAGATTAAATATTTTTGTACCTGTTTGTTAGCTACTATCAATTTTATGCTTATTTAACTACGGAAGTCTCATCTGGGGACTTAATGTTTTGTTCTGGATCTCATCCATGTATAACGCACAAAGAGTTGGTTGTTAATTTTTTGTTCAATTGGATTCTGTTTATGCCTATTAGAGGTAAAGCAATTGCGCTTTCCGTGAACATGTGTCTTAAAGTCATGATATTTCATTTATTCTGTCTTTGAAAATTTATTGATTGCAGTGCTTTTGATTTGTTGTTGAAGTAAATGAATTGTTTCTCTCTATCTTGGTTGTTTGAGATTTTGTTTATATTACTTTATATGTAATTGATTTTGTATCTCTGTGTGTTATGCTTAATGCCTTGATTGGGTTCTTCAGAAAGAAAACAGTTTCTTTGGTTCCCCAAACTTTGTCCTAATTTGTTTTATAATTTTCTTTGCTTTTGCTTTAGAAGCATAGAAGTAGTGCAAAAGCTTCTGTTCGGCATTGGGCTGGGGGATTTTCAGGAAAAAATGGTTCTAGCTTTCAGCTTACTCAACCCTCATTGAATGAAAGGAGTGGTAATATGCGTGGAAAGTGTGGGTCACATGCGCAAAAGACAGTGACAAATCGCACTACACTTGAAGATTTTCATTCTGCTAGTACTGGTTCTTCCTCAATTGACGATCAAAATGATGTGTCTGGTGCTGATAATTCAATGTTTAAACAGGATAGTAAAGGTAGTGGAGGTTTCAAGTTTTTACAATCTTATTTTAGTCATTCTAATTCTACAGTCGGGGATTCTCAGAAATTGCAGATAGATAAGCTCGAATCGGTTCCCAAAATCAAATGGGGTGATTTAGAGGATGATGTTTTATTATCACATCATGGAAAGAGTTGTCAAGTTGATATCAAACAGTGTGATGTTGGAAATGATAATATGGTTGCTACAAAGGTTGAGAACTTTAGCAACTTGACTTCTTCTAGTAAAGACGATTTGGAGAACAACGTGTTGCAGACATCAATTGTTTTAGATATCTGTACTGATTCATTGACTAATAGGGAAAGCACTACTGAAGAAAACGGTAAAGGCTTATGTGAGATCTCTGCACAGTGTGTGGAAGCTCCAGCAATGAATAGCAATTCCACTTATCTCATCGATCTTCAAGATTTCAAGGAAGTTAAAGCAGTAGATGGTGGTAGTTCAAGTTCTTCAAAGTCCTGTGAACATGCTGGCAAAAAACTTGAGGTGCCTACTGCTATCTCTGACGTTAAAGAGTTAAAAATTGCTGAACTACCAGTTACTAATAACAATTCAGTAGTTGTTCTGCAGGACAGTAAGCCACTTCTTGATGAAAAGGGTGGACTAAAAATTTACAGAGAGGCAGGAATGGTGACAGAACATGTGTTTCCCCTTTTATCTGAGGTAGATGAATTGAAAATTTCAGAACCACAGGTTACTTGTGAGAAATCAAACACAGCTATGATCTTTCATGATAATGCAATACTTACACCAGAAAAGACTGATGGAGGAAATTCTAGGGAGGCTGAAACTGTGCAGGCTGTCACATGTGCTGCAAAAGAATCACCAATTTCTGAAGTACCTGTTGCAGTTGGAAACTTAATCACAATGGAGATTACACAAGATGGTCAGTCACGTGCAAATGAAAAAATTGAGAGTCAAATTCCTGTAGAATCTGGTGTGATAGCCTTAGTTGAAGAAAAAGAGGGTTTACTTAAGGGAGTGGACTGTGACGAACTGTTGAAGGTAAGTGTTTTGGGAGAAGATGAAGCTGCTGAAAGCAAAGAAAGGTTTAGGGAAAGGCTTTGGTGCTTTCTATTTGAGAATCTTAATAGGGCTGTTGATGAACTATACCTGCTTTGTGAGCTAGAGTGTGACGTTGAACAGATGAAGGAAGCCATTCTTGTTCTTGAAGAAGCTGCGTCTGATTTTAAAGAATTGACAACTCGGGTTCAGGAGTTTGATAATGTTAAAAGGACCTCTTCTCAATCAATTGATGCATCAATTGCTTTGAAGTCAGATCATCGCAGGCCCCATGCTCTCTCATGGGAGGTAAATGCTTTCCTGCTTGTCATATGAATTTCTAATTTCATTGCTTGATATTATGCTAAGTCAGCAATGTTACCATCAAAACTAATGGAGTTTTTCCACACATACATTTCTTTAGAAATAGGTAAAACAAACAACTAGAATGACTTGGCTGAAATACTCATGGATTTTTCCTTTGAGTTCAATGTATCCTTGTGCATTTCACCATTCCTTAAGGATTAGTCTCCCATTATTTTTCAGATGACTATTCCATGATATTGATTCTCTTTCTTTTGACTATTTCATATTACTAGTAGTAGTGAGACATAGATGGGCATCTTGTCTCCAAAAATGATTCTAGGTGGCAATAGTTGAACGAGAAAATGCTAGGACAGAAGTAAAAAATTTTGTGGTGGAGATATTCAACAAAATGGTAAAATTTGTATAAGGTCTTGAACTTAACCAGAATTCTTATGTGTAACTTGAACTTACTTTTATGAATAAATATGTAAACGGTAAATTTTTTTCAATAGTTGCCTGTTATTAGCTTCCATCTTAAATTAACAGTAAATTAATTAACCAGTCATGTCATGTATTAAGTCATCTTCTAGTATGTTAGGTTAAATCTATATAAGACTTTGAACTGTCCAAATTATCTAATTTTTTTCCCTAATTCTTTATATATATATGTGTGTGTGTGTGTGTGTGTGTGCGCTCGTTCCCTGACATACCTAAATATCTAAAAATTAAACAGAATATTAAAAATTATCTTGATCTTGGCTTAATGCGCTTTGCTGCAAAATGACTTAGCATGTGTCACATTGATTTTGATTAGCTAATTTTGTATGGATACTGATAGTGTGCTGACAATACAGTTCATGCATTTTATTCATGCTAAACTGTTGTAAAGTTGAGTGTTGTTTACTTAGTTTACCCTTAGAAAAAAATAATGTGATACTATTGTCAATTGATAATGAAATAGAGGGATACATGGTCAACAGTTTTTCTAACGAGAATGCAGTGGGTTATTTATCATCCCATGTTATTGGTCTGGGATACCTCACCTGCATATGACCCTGAAAATCTTTTGCACATATGTATCTTGTTTGAGGGTTTAAGTTGTAGTTTGGATAAATAATTAGTCATGTTTTCTTGTATTTTCTAATATTAGGTTGACTAGATTATGTGTTCCTGTATGATACTGTTTTACCTAGCTTTATTATTTGAAAATGGTAGGTGCTTCCATGTTCTGCAGGTTCGGAGGATGACAACTTCACCTCATAGGGCTGCAATATTGTCTTCATCACTGGAGGCTTTCAAGAAAATTCAACAAGAAAGAGCTAACATGGCAAGTTCCCAGCAGCTTGAGTGCTCTAATAGTCTCAACGTATCTGCTGATAATGTGAATAAATTGTCCAGGAAAAGTGATGCAGCTTCCAGTTCCAGAGAATCAATGGTGAAGTCTAGGAGACAAAGTGAGGTTTCTGACATTACTCAAGGGAGTGTTAATGGTGGGAGGCGTAATGTGGAATTTGAGAGGCCCTTATCTGATGCTAATTTGTCTAAGCTTGCTTCTAGGGATGCTTGTAATGTGTCAGGTTCTGGAAAAAGCAAAAGAGAATCTGAGGCAGAGAAATTTCTTCATAAGAAAGATAAAACATTGAGTGAAATTGTTACCGAGAAAAACTCTAAATCTACAGATCACCTGAAGAAGCAAATTCTGGCTCTTGGCAAAGATAGAGAGAGGAGAAATTCAGCATCATGGAAATCTCTGGATGCATGGAAAGAGAAGAGAAATTGGGAAGCAATACTTACATCTCCTTTTCGTGTCTCCTCTCGCATATCTCATTCACCAGGCATTAGCAGGAAAAGTGCTGACCGTGCTCGCATTTTGCATGATAAGCTTATGTCTCCTGAAAAGAGAAAGAAAAATGCAATTGACTTGAAAAAGGAGGCAGAAGAAAAGCATGCACGGGCTATGAGAATCAGAAATGAGTTGGAGAACGAGAGAGTTCAAAAGCTTCAGCGAACGTCTGAAAAGTTGAATCGTGTAAATGAGTGGCAGGCAGTTCGTACTTTGAAGTTACGAGAAGGAATGCATGCTCGCCACCAGCGTGGTGAATCTCGACATGAAGCTTTTCTTGCTCAAGTTGTAAGGAGAGCTGGTGATGAAAGTAGCAAAGTTAATGAGGTTCGCTTCATTACTTCCTTGAATGAAGAAAATAAGAAGCTTATGTTACGACAGAAACTTCAAGATTGGGAGTTGAGGAGAGCTGAAAAGCTTCAGGTGATGAAGTCGAAACAAAAAGAGGATTTAGCCAGAGAGGAAGCTGTTTTGGAACGTAGGAAACTCATTGAAGCTGAAAAGTTACAGCGGCTTGCTGAGACTCAGCGGAAAAAGGAAGAGGCTCAGGTTAGAAGAGAAGAGGAGCGCAAAGCATCAAGCGCAGCACGTGAAGCACGAGCTATTGAACAGCTTCGGAGGAGGGAAGAAAGAGCCAAAGCACAGCAAGAGGAAGCTGAACTTTTGGCTCAGAAATTAGCCGAGAGACTCAATGAAAGTGAGCAACGTCGCAAATTTTACCTGGAGCAAATACGGGAGAGAGCTTCGATGGATTCCAGGGATCAATCTTCACCTTTCCTCCGTCGCTCTACAAATAAGGATGGTCAAGGCCGATCAACGCCAACCAGTTGTGAAGATTTTCAAGATAATGGTGTTGCAGGGGCAGGAGGTCCTACTGTTGCTACAGGAAACATCACATTGCAACATTCACTGAAGCGACGGATCAAAAAGATTCGTCAAAGACTTATGGCTCTGAAATATGAATTCAGTGAGCCTGCAGTTGGTTCTGAAAATGCAGGAATTGGATATAGAACTACAGTAGGAACTGCAAGGGCAAAAATTGGAAGGTGGCTTCAGGAGCTTCAAAGACTTAGGCAGGCAAGAAAAGAAGGGGCAGCAACTATAGGTTTAATAACTGCTGAAATGATCAAGGTAGAACTCTAACGTTTAAAAATCTATTAATATTTTTTGCAATATGCACCCAAATAACGAGATTAATGACATTTCAAATATAGGAATTTTCTATTCCATCTAAGGAAAAATGTATGGTAAGGAATTTGCATCTATTGCAGTTTGCTCATTGTCTTGAGAAATAAGTTAGGGAATGACAACTTGGGGTGACTTCATTTAACATTTAACAAGTCAAAATTTAAAAATTTAAATGTTCACTACATGAAGACATGCTCATAAACGTGAATTTATATGCACAAATATGTGTAGGATTGTCAAAGGTAATTGCTTTCTCGCTCTGTATCTCATATTTTTGTGAAAATACTTCTGTGACAGTTTTTGGAGGGAAAAGATCCTGAGCTACAGGCTTCTCGGCAAGCTGGTTTGCTTGACTTTATTGCTTCTGCACTGCCTGCTTCACACACTTCAAAACCTGAAGCTTGCCAAGTGACTATACACCTATTGAAACTTTTGAGGGTAGTCCTATCTGCCCCTGCAAATAGGAGTTATTTTCTCTCCCAGAATCTTCTACCTCCAATCGTTCCCATGCTGTCTGCAGCCCTTGAGAACTATATAAAAATCGCTGCATCTCTGAATGTCCCAGGGACTGCTAACATACCATCAGGTAAAACGTCACTTGAAAATTTTGAATCTGTCTCTGAAGTATTGGAGAGTTTCTTGTGGACTGTCACAATGGTTATTGGCCATTCAAGTTCTGACCAACGGGAGCTCCAAATGCGAGACGGCTTACTGGAGTTGTTAATTGCTTACCAAGTAATTCACAGACTACGAGATCTTTTCGCACTCTACGATAGGCCTCAGGTGGAAGGATCACCATTTCCTTCTCCAATTATACTTAGCATACATCTGTTGGTTGTTTTAACGTACAGGCCTAGGTCCAATTTTTCTATCAACTGGGAATATTCTTCGATTAACAAGCTTTCTGATGTTTATGATTTCGGACTTTCCTCAGTCAATATTGTCTCTGAAGAATACAGGCCTCCCCTATCTATACTAAGTGGCAGCACAGTCCTATCTTCTCAAGATGCATCAGAGGACAGACCATTGGATGGATCATGTGGGGTGAAGAGTAATGAACTGCCATCCATAGAAAAAGATCGTGAAAAGAAGTCAAACCATACTTCCAACAAGTTGGACGTCAATGTGACAGATCTTTCCATTGAATGTCAGAAGATAGCAGTTGAGGAGAAGAATGATAAACCTATTGTTGAAGTTGGGTCAGAGCATAAAAGAAATACTATACCGAGTGGGAAGCAACCAAAGGCTTATCTTCTTTGTGCTGTAGCTGAAACTGGATTAGTCAGTCTTCCATCCTTGTTGACATCAGTGCTATTGCAAGCAAACAATAGATTGTCCTCTGAACAGGTGACTTCTTGCTAGTACTTAATACATTATTAAAGATTTGTGATTCAGTTTAACAGTTGTCATTTCACTGTTCTGATTTAGATAAAATTCTCGATGAATTTTTCGGGTATAATCCCTCAAAGGTCCATCTTCATGATCTTCCTGAAGATTATACCAAAGAAAAAGAAAATGGAAATACATTGATCTTTCAACAATTTGACATGTTAGCTTGTCATTTTAAAAGTCCCAGAAGAAACTGCCAAAGTTTATTTAAACTGCTTTCTCTGACCTATTTGTTGGCATACAGAAGAAAAGGCTGGCCAATTATAACTGCAACTTTTTGACTCCAATCATAAATGTGGACTTTAGCGTACTGATTCCTCTTGAATGTCTAGTCTTTATCCTTTTTGACTATATTATCATATTATATGCTCATTTATTTGTGCCAACCTTGTCATTAGATGCTTTTTGTTGTTGCACTAGACAATCCTGAACATTCTGCTCTGATTACTGAATATTTCTTATCATTTATTTTTTTAGGGTTTATATGCCCTTCCTTCAAACTTTGAAGAGGTGGCAACTGGAGTGTTGAAGGTTTTGAATAATTTGGCTCTTTTGGACATTGATTTTATACAGAGAATGCTGGTAAGTCTGCTAATTTCATGAAACAAAATGGATCTTGCAGAAGTAGGGGGTTGTCTGAATTTATTGGACCAATTTGTAATTAACATATCTAAGAATCTTTTCCAACTACTTTGACTCGATATCATTTTGTAAACTTCCACAGGCTAGACCAGATCTGAAGATGGAACTTTTCCATTTGATGAGTTTTCTTCTTTCTCATTGCACCAGCAAATGGAAAGTAGCTAACGATCAGGTAATTGATGTGTTCAATATTTTTATTCATGATGTTACAAATAAGATGTCTGTGGAAAATGAACTTCATGTACAGACAAGACAAATACCTAATTTTGGAAATGCCTATTCTTCTATTTACTAAGCCAGATTATCCAGCTTAGTGACCTGTTTTCGTGTCTTTGGGTGACTACATGTTTATTCTTTATAGTAATCGACAGTGATTGAAAATATATTTGAACCCCATAAACTTGGATTGGATGGACATTGAACTTATAACTGGATCAGTTAACCCCTTAATTTGGTAATTCCTGACAATGAAGCATTTGCCCTTTAACAGATTTAATGTAGTTTGCTCACACACAACTAAAGAATACATAGAAGAATGGATCTATAAATATGAACATTAAATTTGCTTACAGCTTGAAGATAACCAACTCAATTTGGGTGCACCAAAGAGAAAACACGTTAGAAAATGTTTTCCACATTGGTTTAAAGCGTATACATCAATCATGATCCTTTTAACTCTGTTAATGCAGTAGGTTATTATAATTCAAGGATACTAATTCATCGGAAGCTTGAAATGAAAATTTGTATATCCTGTTTAGCACTATTATTATGTTGGCTTTTGATGGATTTAATTTATCCAAATGCTTCCCTGTAATTCCTAGTTGAAGGGTTCAATTGAATTTCTTTTTAAGTGTGATGACTTCAATTAAAATTGGACCAAGTTCAAGGGTTACAAGCTTGATACTTTCCTGGGTGATGAGGAAAGGACTACCAGTGTTTTATGTATGCATAACTGTACAGAACAACAAGGTTTACAGAGAAACAGAGCATTGGTTAGATAAGAATCTAAAGATGTAGTTGTATGTTTCTGGATATGAATTGAAATTGTTACAAGTAAAATGGCCATCTCTTAATTTTCTTCCACACATTTACTTTCAGGTTGGGGTACTACTGCTAGAATCCCTTTTGCTCCTTAGCTATTTTGCCCTGTTCCACTCTGGAAATCAAGCTGTTCTTAGATGGGGAAAAAGTCCTACAATACTTCACAAGGTCGGCGATGGTCTAATTTCGGTGTATAAGAATGGTGTTATTCTTGAAATCTAATTGTTTTACTGAACGAATACAGGTGTGCGATCTCCCGTTTGTGTTTTTCAGCGATCCAGAGTTGATGCCAATTTTGTCCGGCACACTTGTTGCTGCTTGCTATGGGTGTGAGCAGAATAAGGATGTTGTTTTGCAAGAAATAAGTATGGATATGCTACTTTCCTTGCTAAGATCGTGCAGAAGTGCTTCGCTGACAGTTCAGTGTGGTCCTGCTGTGGATAATTTTCCGACTGAAGATTCTTGTGAAAGTAATCAACAGCTCCCTGAACTAAAAAAATGTCAGGCAGACATTCCTATGAGATCCAATCGTTTTATTTCAAAGACCAGCCGAGTTGCTTCAACCAGAGTTAGTGCCCTTGGTAACAACGGCAAAATTGGCAAGATAAGATGCAGAGCAACAAAAACAACAGGAGAGATTTCTTCCAAGCACAAGCCGTTGGTTCCTGACATGTCTACAATGCTGCATTCTAGATTTCCTAGAAGTTTCCTTGATAAAGTGGAACAGTTCTTTTCAACCAGAGCAGATAATGTGAATGAAGTTTGAATCAACCTCGAGAGGACACTTTTCATCACTTTGTGTGCCATCTTCGGAGGCATTTCATGACAAGATCTGTTAGAAGTCTGAGATTCACCACTAGACTAGCAAACATGTCTAGCAGAATATTGTGGGCTATTCAAGGCTCACTTATGAATTCAGCCATCAGGAGACGTATAGCAAAGGGCTGTTTATTGAAAGAAAATAATGTTGGTAGTAAGAAAAAGCCTCAAAAATTCACTCGCATGCATATTCGTAAGACAAGAGGATGCAAGGCATTACGAACTCGCCCAGTTTTATAGATGTTATATTGTTAAAACTGCTAGCAAACAATTTGGTGTTGTACGTTGACCAGTATACATTATTCATATCAATTTGATCAATTAGATAAAAATTTCGAGGACAAAATTAAAAAAAAA
>JANQBM010000007.1:14313292-14326667 GCA_025594535.1 Erythroxylum domingense | reverse complement strand
GGCACTATATTTACATAACTCCAACAATCTCCCACTTGCCCTAAAGCAAGTTTGACATATCCCTCATTCCTATCCCTTCTAGGTGACCCTCAAAGCTCTTTTGAGTCAATGTCTTTGTGAATGGATCGGCAAGGTTTTGCTCTGTGGGAATCTTTACCACATCCACCTCTCCATGTTGTATTATATCCCTTATGAGATGATACTTTCACCTCTTGGTCTAAACCCTAACTGTCTCGCTCTAGTATAGGGTTAAAATGATCTGTTCTTGCGATTACTAAACCTTCTACCAAAATCAGCTTGGGACTCACCCTGTCTCTTCACTCTAGACTCCTATTTATACTCTTCCTGACCATCTTTCAACAACTGTTCAATTCTGATTAAGGCCACTCGTAGTTCCGTAAAACTACCCAAATTAGAAATGGCTAGCCTCATTCTAATTTCCATGTTCAACCTATCCTCAAATCGTCTACACTTTTCCTCTTCAGTAGGAATCAAGACAGTAGTATAACCCATTAATTCATTGAATCTTATCGCGTACTCTGCTACGGTGAGACTGTCTTGTTTCAGATCCAAAAACTCTTTCATCTTTTGATCCAGATAAATCTTCGGCATGTAATTCTCTTTAAACACCTTTAGAAAATTTCCCACTTTAAATTACAAGGCCTGGTGGCATTACCTAGAATAGTTTTCCGCCACTGATATGCTGGACCTTGCAGAAGTGAGACCGCGTAGTCAAATCTTTCAGCTGACTGATAGTCCATCTGATCGAATACTCTTTCAGTCCTCTCTAACCATCCTTCTGCCTCAGCAGGGTTTGTACTTCTGTAGAAGTCCACAACCCCCTTCTTTCTAAGCTTATCATACCTCCTCTCTCTCTTCTCAGAAATTCTTAGAGGCATTTGTGCAAACTCAAGTACATGAGACTCTCTATTGGCTCTTATAGACTCTCAGTCGTTTAAGGCAGCTGTCCTTGTAACTTGATCACCTATAGAGGATGCCCTATAACAAAAATAATTGTGATCACTATTTAAATCTCTCACTATATCATGTCTAAATGCTCTTATATGTCCCTATTAATGCCAAACCATGATCTAATACAAAAAATGTAACATCCCACAATCATAGAGTATATACGCAAACATCCAGAGGACATTTCAGAACATACCCTATGACAATGACATGTTAGAGCAATCACTTTCACTTATATGACATCATATAGAATATCAGAATACTTAAAAACTTAATTCCTCATTTAAAAGCAACTCTTCCGATTCATTCACTACAATAACTTACATAATAGTCATTAAAACAAATATTTACATTACTAAAATATTTTAGGGTTTACAACTCTTTACATAAAAGTTCCATATGACAAGAAACTAAATAAACTGAAACTACAGCTCCTCAGATGTCAGCTGACTAGACCTTTGAGCTATTTCTTAATCCAAAACATTCCTCTAGAGTGTCTTAGAAACAAGGTCTCCACTCTTGTACTTGAAAAGTCACGTTGTAATTTTGATGAGTTTTACAAACTCAGTGAGTGAGCCATCCTTAATGTGCTCATTCATTTAGAACATTAAACATTTTAAATATACACCAAATGCACAATATTTCCTAACTCAACAATTCATCAGAATAATTCAATCATATTTTCAAATGTACACAAATATAGCATATCACAATATCATCACAATTCAAAAATGTTTTCACTATCATATATGTACAAATGCATATGCATATGAGACTGCACTTTCATTGGTTTTTTTGTTGTAACCTAGCATATTTCATTGTCTCATATCCCTTGTGGATATCAGGCTCTTTTTAGATATCGTCTTGTACCCATTGTAGATACTGGGCTCATTAATCATAGAGCAAGTGGCTCTACGTGCACATTACTGAGCTTTAAGCTCTTTCAGACTGCCTATACTGGTCACAATGCCTTTATCTGATCATGCATATCAATGTGAAGCATCAAATCACAAAATATGCCATCAATAACATTTATTCATGATGCATAGTCAAATTCATATATTCATCAGACCTAAGTTTGGCATTCAACTTTTCGTTGAGAATACAGATATCTTTCAGATTCGTATGTAGTTAGAACACTCCCAATACATTCCCAAATATGAAACTCCTCAAACTACTAATGTCCAGAATTATCACATACGGATCATTAGCAATTCAATAAATGGGATGGTCTGATAATGTCCGGATTCAGTCGTTTAACTTGTGCATCTAAAATCATTCAATACACATAAAATTCACATTACAAAGTCAATCAATCAAACATATATTCAATTATGTACACACACACAAACACACACACACACACACACACACACACACACACATATATATGCACTATGTTCAATGCATGCTCAATGACTTTCCCGAGTATGTTTCCTTGATCACAATTCGTGATCATTCAAACATTATTACTTGGATATGTCTTGTTTGCACTTAGGTTTACACCTCATTTAACTTGTTTAATCTAAATTCATCAATCAATCATCAAACTAGTTCATTTCAAGCCTAAATGCATCATAGGAAAGTTCCTTATCATTAGTTGTTTCAAACATCATTGAAAAGACAACATTTCACTCTTTATGCTTGCCCACGATCGTGGTGGACATTGCCATAATTGTGACTAAAACTTATGCAACAGGCCATGATCGTGGGGACTCTGCCATAATCATGATAGAACCAAATTTTACTAGGCCACGATCGTGCACTGAAGGCCACGATGATGCCCTGTATTGTTTCCTCTAATTCTCCACAAATTTCACATACTTAGAAACATTATTTGCACTTCCAAGTTTCTAGAATTCATGCTCATTTATACAACCTCATTTAGGTCTGAATTATACTCCAAATCCAGCTCAAAATCATTCAATTGATAGCTCACAAATCATGGTCTTCCATGCATCAACAATCAAACCAAAAACTATCATACATTATTATTTATATAGTCCTAATTCTTTCTCAATTCAAGAACACCATATTAACACCTTTATTTAGCATAAACTCACCTTCTTTATACATAAAATCCCAGTCCAATTTATCCACATAATACCCTATACTCCACAGTTTTCATATATTAAGAACAAACATCAAACAAGTTCCAAGTTCATTTAACATATTTCCAGTACAAATCATCACTAACATCACATTCATTTCATTCCAATTCAAGCATCATTCTCATTCTATTAATCATGAAATAAAGATCAAATGTCTACTTTATAAGCTTCCAATTCAGCTCAAAACTCCAAATTATACTAGCCCTCTCTGTAAGCAAAATCAACACAACCTCAAGGTGAAAATGAGCTAGTTTCAGCAGTAAGATGAAGGTAGCAATAGGCTAGTTTCTTGGCTAATTTATGAATGATTAAAGTTGAAATTTTGTGTAATAATTTGAGCTAAGGTTTTAAGTAAAATGCAAAGAGAAAACTTCATGCAAGTTTTGGTGGTGAAGAAGATTAAAAACAACACAAACTTTGCTGGTGGAACTTGCTTCATCAAGGTGCTAGGTGTCTCGAAATTACCTAGGCATGTGTCTTAAGGCATGGAATCCATTATTACCATAATTAAATTGACGTTAGTCTCCTTAAGATGCTGCCATTTATCCACACTTTAAATTGCCATATGTCATCAATTAATCAGTCCATATGTCTCTTAATTATTGGTCTACTTGTCACAAAATAATTGATCCATTTGTTAATTAATTACTAGTCACTCATTTATCTATACCAAGTATGTAGCACTCCACTCTCATAGGGCATATTACCGAACATACCTTCAGTATTCGAGAACGTACTCCATGAGGGTGGCACGCTAGGACAATCAATCAATCATACTCATTGCAAAATTTCTTTGAACATCACACATATATTTCAGAAAATCATAATCAATTTCAGCCCATTTTATTCATAACAATTTTAGTCACAAATGTCATAAACAATAAACACATCATCATAAATTCCAGTAATCATCTGGGCCCAATACAAATATAAGATGTGTTTAATCATAACTGTTATTACAAACAGAATTCATTTATACAATAAATAACGCTTGTGTAATACAATGTTTAATACTAAAATAATAGAAAATATATGCAGATGCCAATTAATCCTGACCTCAAACTCTTTTCTGAATGCAGTGGTTATACTCCATTTGGTCTAACTAGGTATCCCCTGAACCTGAAAGACAACATTGCAATTTTGGTGAGTTTTGCGAACTTAGTGAGTGGGCCATCCTCAATATCTCACTAATATCACATAACACAAAAAATTCACAGACAATTCACATAATCACATAATACACATCACTTTATTAATTATCATATTGAATCACATACACTTGATATTCACTTAATTCATATTTCTTATTCAGATCAATTCAAACAATGCATTGTGATCATTTACAACACACATGTCAAATATATATGTAGTGCTAATGAGACTGACTTTTAATTGTTACGTTGATGTGACTGAATGCCTTTAACTGTCCCATATATATTGTGGATACTGGGCTCATTAATAAATGTTTCGTATCTGTTGGAGATATCGGGCTCATTATACATAGTGAGCCTTTGGCTCTTAATCACATTATAAGCTTTAAGCTCTTTTTTAGTGGCTACTCCGGTCACAATTGTCTTTATCTATTCACGCATTCATGTAGTGGAATACATCAAATCTCATATATCAATCAACCACTTATGTTCATTTTACACATTCACTTTCACATATCATCGGACCTAAGTCCAACATTCAACAAATATGTTGAGTATCACTTATTTCTTTCTCATTCATATTTAATGAAGCACTTATAATACATTCACATTATATCAAACTCCTCGGGCTATTAATGTCTAGAAATCAACACATTCACATTAGTAATAATTTAGTACAAAAATTTAACAAATTAAACAATTTATGTAAGACCATCTAGGTCGACTCACAGTATGCTCTAGATTAGCATTTTCTTCTATGATCTGGAAACGTCTAAATGTTGATGTTCAATCTTGTGTATCAACTTCATGCAGTACACACATTGTACACACATTACTAATATACAAAATCACATAAACATTCAATTATAAACATATGTATATGTGTAATGTATAATACATGCTCAATTTGACTATTCCGGGTATGTTTCTTTAATCACATTCTTGATCATTTACACATCATCATTAGTGTATATCAAGCTTGCACTTAAAGTCATAACTCAAAGATCTTGGTTATTCTAATATCATTAATCATATATCTATCACATACACACTCTCTAATCCTTTTTTATTTATCATTATAAGATCTCATAATATCCAAGTTCTCCATCATTCTTAATACACATTACTCATCTTCTTTGAATAACATTAGCCATTATAAGATCACTTTCATTCTTATAACAACTCCAAATTTCCTGATTTGGATGTTTGAGTTCTATCACTCTATTCTTAAGTCATTACCTCAAATTTTACCCTAAATATATCACACATTTAATCACTTATTCAAGCATCATACTGGGTTGATTTCACTCTTCATTCAAGCCTAGATGCATCATAGGAAAATCCCTAGAATTTGTTGATTCAATCATCATTTAAAAGAAGGAGAATTCACATTGATGGCCTTCCCACAATAGTCGGTTGAGCCATCCATGAGTTTTCAACCCTTCCATGATCGTGGGATGTGAAAATCTGAACACTCCTGCCATCTTTCTCCATGATTTCCATATTTTTATCTCCTACAAGTTACATCTAACATATATCATACTTAGCCTATCATTTCTAGCTTAATTCTTCATCATTTCCCCTTCATTCTCACCTCCATTTTAACTCAATATCATTCATAAAAAAAATCATGATCTATGGTTGATCATAAACACAAAAAAAGAACATTCATGTATAAATACATTCATCAATTTTCTGCACACATTCAACTCCATTATCACTTTTACTGTAACATACTATTTTTCCATGCTAAGGTTTAGAACCCTAGAATACTATACATGAGAGATATCAATGAGAAAATTAGGAAATGCACGTCATGCTCATGCATAATATAGCATACATACATGTGAATTTGATTATTACACACATTGCAGTGATTGTTCATACACTTATTTGACATTTACTGGGTATAATTGTTTTATAAATTTGATTATGATATGAATTGTGATTTATATGTCTTGAAAGTCGAATTAGTGATAATAATTATTGATTTAGGATTTTTGGTGAAATTTAGAAAATTACTAAAATTTTGAGTATTTTTTTGGACTAAGGAAAATGCCAAGTGATAGAACAATTGATAAATGGTAGTGAAATTAAGTGTCAGATGAAAGTAAAAATAATTGATAAATGACTTTAAGATTTTATGATAAGTGTCATAAAAAATTGGAAGACAATTGGATTAGAAATTGGAGACAAATGGACTAAGAAATTAAGTATTAATTAGCATCACAAGAAAAAGACATTATATAATTTTTAAATGGAAGGTGCCATGACAAGTGTCATGAAACCCATCAAGTTTTTATAACCCATATTCTATGCTTATTTGAAAGACGCTCTCTATTGTCTTTCATTCTTGTCCCACGACACATGCTTCTTTTCTTCATCTTCATCACTCTTCTTCTCCATTCACGAAATACATCCCACCTCATGACCTTGTGCTTGCTCTCACCCTTTTTCTTGCTATTTCCACCTTGTTGTCTTCTTCATTTGTCACTAAAAGACTTAACCCTACCACCTCCTTGATGATGATCGATTGATGCTTTGAAAGCTAAGGTTAAGAGTGATTTGAAGACTTTGAAGCTAAACAAGTAAGTATAAAGCATTATCCTTCTTGATTTGTTGAATGAAGCATGTATGAAGATAGTTAGGGGTAAATGATCATGAAATGATGGTATATATATTATGAAATGCAAATGAGAAAACTTGTATATGTAAATGTCTTGTTTTTACATATATAATGAGTAATGATTCATAAATTGATGTAGTGATGCTTTTGGGTTACAATGATTATGAGAATGGTGTATAAAGAAGTGCAGAAATTTAATTAGTGAATGGATGTTTTTATGCTTTGTTTTCCTTATATTAATGTGGATTGTTTTGGGTGTTATAGAGATGATTTAAAATGAATTTGAAGCTAATGAAAAAGAGTACTATGCTGTCTTAAAATGGAAAGAATTAGGGTGATAAGTTAGAGATGAAATGAAGGTGATGAAGGGAGTTGAACATGTGCAGAAATTTATAATGAATGTGCATAAGTAAGAATGTTCTATTTTTGGATTGATGATCAAACATAGATTATGATTTGGTTGTAAATGGTATTGAATTGGAATGGAGGTGAGAATGAAGAGGAATTGAAGTAGGAATGATAAGATATGCATAAGATGTGTTAGATATAACTTGTAGGAGTTGGAAATCTGGAAAATGGCCAATAGATGTCCGTTAGGTGCACTTAAGGTCCACTGGGTGGACATTCTCTGGAATTCCAACGTTCCAACCCTGTTCATGTCCGTTTGGAGGGACATAAGTCTGCTAGGTGGACATTCTCTGGACACCTACATAAATGAGCGATTTTGACCCTTTAGATGGCAAAATATCTTTTTGGGTCTTCATGGAAGTTGTCGAACTCAAAGTCCTTTTTAAAAGCATACCTAAATGACTTTGATCTGATGTCCACAGCAAAAGTTATGCCTTATGTCCTAAAATCATATATATAAATTGTGGACTTATCAATGCTTTCCTATGATACATTTAGGCTTGAATGGAGCTTGCAATGTTCTTAGTTTGATGTGGAAATAAGACATAAAAATAAGTGATATGTTTAGGGTGACGATTGTTGATATAAACATAAGAATGGATTGTCGTATATCAAGTGTTCAAATATGGAATTTTGGGATGTTATGAGAATGAAGGTGAACCTATGATGGCTAATGAGATTCCATTAAGAAAAATGATAAATGTGATATTTTGTAATCTTAGGAAATTAAAATAACCTTAGTGAATGATTGAATGATGTGTTATGTGTAAGAATAAATGAGAATTTGAATTTTATATGAATTAGGAATGCTAGAAAAGAAATGATGAATAATTGAATTATGTTATTTGAATGACCAAGTTCTTTGAGATATGAACCTAGAGTAAGCTTGACACACACAAATGATGTTGTTAAAAATCAAGTGATGTGATTAAGGATAAATACCCGGAATAGTCAACATGAGCATGTATTATATATTACAAATATACATATTTGTATAACTAAATGTTTACGTAATTATGCAATTAGTAATGTGTATACAATGTGTATTGCATGAAGTTGATACACAAGATTAAATGTCAGCGTCAGACATTTTTGGAACATGGAAGCTACTGCTAATCTGGAGCATACTGTGAGTAACCTAGATGGTCTCACATGTTTAATTGTTTGTTTTAATTTCTATTTTGGATTGTTATGTGATATGGATGCTTTGATTCCAGACATTAAATGTTCGAGGCATTTGATTTCATGAATACCATATTTGGAAGTGCTTATTGTATGTGAATTTGATTGAATAAGTGATTCTTAACTTAAATGTTATATGCCAAAGCCAGGGTTTGATGATATATGTTAATGGAAATGTGAATGTGAATATGAAGGTGTAAGATTGAGCACCAGTGATTGATTGAATATATGTGAATGTGATGCATTTCATTACATGAATGCATGAACAGATAAACGCTGTTGTGACCAGAATAGCCACCAAAAAAGAGCTTAAAGCTCAGAAAGTGAAAAAGAGCTTAAAGCTTAGAATGTGGTAAGAGCCTCAGGCTCACTATGTATAATGAGCCCTTTATTCCTAACAGATAAGGAACAATTATTAATAAGCCCGATATCTACAATGGATACGGGGCAGTTACAGGCACTCAGTCACAACAATAACAATTGAAAGTGAGTCTTATGAGCATCGCATATATAATTGATATGTATGTTTAAATGATTGAAATACACTATTTGAATTGTTCAAATGTGAAATGTGAAATAAATGAATAAAGTGTTAATTGATGCTACATGATGAATTAATGAAGTGATGAGAATTGTGTGATTACATGAATTGTATATGTTATGTGTTATAAGTGAGCCATCGATGATGGGTAGCTTACTAAGTTCACAAAACTCAATAAAATTGCAACCTTTTTTTTTAGGTTTATAGGAGATACCCAGTTAGACAAACTGGAAATATAGCCGCTGAAGTCGAATAAGAGATAGAGGTCAGGATCAGTTGGTGTCTGCATAAGTTTTTTTTATTTTTGTATTAAAGTATGTATTCTGCAATTACTGTACCATATGTATGTGAATAATTCTGATATGTAATGATTTTATGGCTGAAAGTGTTTCAAATTTGTAAAGGGCCCAAATGATTACTAAAATTCTGCAATGTGTATATTGTTTGTGACAAATGTGACTGAAATTATTATAAATAAAATGGGCATTAATGATTATTGATTTTCCAAAAAATGTATGTGATGGTTGAGAAAATTTTACAACGAGTTCTGTTTGACTACTTTAACATGCTGCTTTCACAAGGTGTGTGTCCGAATGTCCTCGGGATGTACGAATACCTTCTCGGTGGAAGTGAGGTGCCATATTCACTTTATTTCTAAACTTTCATCGTAGTTCTTCTCGTTTAAGATGCTACATTATTCTTTTCTTTAGCTTTAAAGCTCAATTATATCCTTACATAACAACTTATAACTTATGACTTTCATATACCCAAAACATATAATTCCTTCAAATTTTCTGCACTCTTTTTTTACACAAAATTAGGTCTTATACTCATCTCTTCTTTTATCAATTATCAACTCTCATTCAAACACTAATTTCCTTATTAATCATCCATAAAACATGATCTTTCATTTATCAACATATCATCACTCTTCAACCACCATTTTTATGATAATTAAATCTAAAAAATAGCTCTATAGCAACTTATGAATTATTATTCATCATTAATGTAAAAACAAGACATTTATATGCTCATTTCTTCACTCACGGTTCAACATATATACATCATCATTTTATGGTCTATCAACTTCTAACTATCTTCAAAATATTTGTCTTAAACACAACCCATAAGATCAGTAAGATACTTACTTGTTTTAGCTCCAAAGCTTCTTCAACTAAAGTAAACCCTAGCTCCTCCATGATACACAATCATCAACATTTAAGGTGGAATATAGTGGGTCTTTTTGTAACAAGATGTAGAAATAGCAAAGATCTTGAAGTATAAAGTGAAAGATGATGGCAACTTAACATTAAGAGTAGGGTTGATAAGCAAAATCGTGAAGAAGAAGAAGAGAAGAAAGCAATAAAGAAGATGAGAGTAGGAATTAAAATGAAAGATAAGGTAAAAGATGGTCTTTCACCTTAAGCATCGTGAGTTAAAATAAGTGGCAAGGCAAGTGACACTTGTCACTTGCCATATGTCACTACCTTATGGTCTCCACTTGGTCTTTTAAAATAGCTAGTCCATTCATCTTCCAATTTCTAATCCAATTGTCTCTTGATTTTTTATGACACTTGTCATTAAATCTTAACGTCACTTATCAATAATTTTTATTTCAATTTGATACTTATTTCTATTACCATCATTAATTATCTTGCTATTTGACATTTTTTCCTAGTCCAAAATACCCATAATTTTAGAAATCTCTCAACTTAACAAATAAATTCCTTTATCATCAATTATCATTTATCAACCATAATTCAAGACATAATAATCATAATTCACATCATAATCACATTAGAATCATTTATACCCAGAAAATGTCAAATGCATACATGAACAGTCATTATAATGTGTGCAATTTTCAATAATCATGTGTGTGTATGCTAATTTTATACATGAGTATAAAATGCATTTTTTTTCTAATTTCTTATTGCTATTTCTCATGTATCTTAGTTTAGGATCCTATTTCCTAACCACTAGTATGGGGAACATGATGTTACAAAATTTCACTCAATTATAGGCTTAGTAAACGTAATTTGTCATGTATTAATTTATCTAGCCACTTGGCACTTTTCCTAGTTCAAATGTACATATTAATTTATCAATCTCCCAATTAATAAAAATTAATTCCAAATTACTAGTTAGAATCTAATCAAACCAAAATTCAAGACATATCAATTCACAATTTACATCATAGTCATTTTTAAAATCTTTCATACCTTTGGACATGTCAATTGAGTGCATATGCTATCTTTTTAATATGTACAAATTATAATTCGTGTGTGTATGTTAATGATATGCATGTCAATATAATACACTTTCTTAAATTTCCTAATGCTCTTACTTATGTGAAATGGTCTAGGGTTGAATCCTACATAAATTTCAGAAACCAAGTATTACATACCATTCTCGTGGGATTGACACCTTTTATACTACAGTCGTGACCCATATGCTTACAATATTCGAGGGCTTATAAATTTTAAAGCTCAAATGACACGATCACAAACAAAGATAATATGAGGGAGTTGATCAGATGAGGGAGTTGCAGTGGTCTCCTGCACTCTCAAGCTCTTTACATTGGTTCTTGCCTTCTGCTCCTGCTTGGTTCTCACCTAGATGATCATAAGTTCAAGCTGTTTCTAGTCTTTACCGTTCCTCTTCTTCACCTCACTTGACTGTCTCTTCTTTCTCTCATCTCTTATACGCCTTCTTTTTCTCTATCTATTTTTTTGTCCCAGAATGTCCCAGTGCATCTCGTATGTCAATAATAATCCCCCTACCACCAAACTCTATTCTGTATATTTGTAGTCTATTTTTAAGTTTAGGTTTTCGAGCCTTTAACCTGTAGATGACACATAATAATTAGATGAATGTAATGGAAAATCTTATCATGGGGTGAGTATGGCAGTCACAAGTGTGACTCATTGTCACCCTCGTGTAGCCATGGTCACTGGTGTGACTCATTGTCACCCCCGTGAGTTACATGGCCACGGGTGTGACTATGTAATCAACATGTCACACCCATTTTCATACAAAATTCTTCTGATTTTTATGCAACATTCACAAGACAATCCCATCAACATTCATGCAATATTCACACCATTTTTACTCAATTCACCACAAATTTGGATTAAAAACATAAGAATTCGTAACCCAAAATCAAGGTATGAATACAAGCAAAATTCAACAGAATTAGACACAACATGTATAGTAGTGACCTGTTATCCTCATAGGGAATCTGTACCATTTGATATAGAGATTGAAAGGACATAGTGAAGGTTACAAAGGGAAACAAAACCAAATATGAATGTGGAATAAGAACCTGAATTTGAAGAAATAATGGAAAATTTAAGAACACTAAGGGAGTTGGCTGCACCATACTTAATCCAAAGGTGCTTATTCATTACATTTCTTAATTTTGCTAAGCATGTCAATTTTGAACTTAAGTCTGGATAAATAAATTTGTTGCCTAATTTTCACGGTCTTGCAAGTGAGGATCCACATAAGCATCTTAAGGAACTAGATGTGGTATGTTTGAGTATGAAGTTTCTAAGGGTGACAGACAAGCAAATCATGTTGAGGGACAGACAAGCAAATCATGTTGAGGGCTTTCCCATTCTCACTGAACGATGTAGTAAAAGATTGATTATTTGATCTACCTACTAGGAGTGTGAATACTTGGATAGAGATGAAGAGGGTGTTCTTAGAGAATTATTTTCCAACTTCAAAAATAGCAAATATAAGGAAGTAAATTTGTGGAATAAAGCAACACAACAATGAGTCTCTTTATAAATATTGGGAACACTTCAAGAAGCTGTGTGCTAGTTATCTGCACCACAACATATCTAAACAACTCTTTATCCAATATTTCTATGAGGGATTGTTACTTATGGAGAGGAGTTTGGCAATACAACAAGCAATGGAGCATTGTGTGGAAAGACTCCTACAAAGGCTCATATTTTAATTGAATAAATGGTTGCTAACACTCAACAATTTTTCACTTGCAACGATGTTCACTATGTAAACAAGGTAAATACTTCATCCATCGAACATTGTTTAGATGCGCTAACATATTTTGTTAGAAAACTAGTAGCTAGATAGGCATATATAAAGGCATGTGGAATATGTGCAAACACAAGTCATCCGCTGATGAGTGTCAAACATTGCAAGATAAAAGTATGGAATATGTGAATCTTGTAGAAGGGAATTTTCCTAACTAGTACAACTTGTACTACCAAACGTATATCCCAGGTTGGAGGGATCATTCCAACTTGAATTACGGGGGGAATAATGTTGGGCCCCAATTTTTTTCCTACTAATAAGCATGTGATTAGTCTATGTTGAGGTTTAATTTGATTAATTTGTTGTGGTTAGGAATTAATTA
>JANQBM010000007.1:14281303-14297398 GCA_025594535.1 Erythroxylum domingense | reverse complement strand
TACAATCATTTACATGTGCAAAAATTCACTATTCACTATTCATGTGCATATATGAATGCATGAACATAGCAATGCAACGTTAAACACTCCTAACTCGTTCCAAATTACTATTTTACCCTTCCCGTTGATAAAGGGATGTTACAGGATAAGTATATGATTAAATAAATAAATAGCTTAATGTAAATCAATCACACAATCAAACAATAATTTAAAGTATAGGAAAGAAGAAAGATAAACCATTTTATAGTGATTTGACAAATAACTCTTACCTATGTCCACTCTTTAAGATACTTTTTGGAATTCCACTAAGTCTCTTCTTTCAATAAGATGAAGAGGAACTTTCTTATTACAATCTTGTTTTCTATAGGTAAATATGAACTCTTTTTAGGATCTATCTCTAAGGTAAAGAGTAACTATAACACCCTTATACGGAACCTATAACCATCCACACGTAAAACAACCAATTTCCTATATATACATTCATGACATGCATTTCGGTTCAATGCTATACAATTCACATGACAAAACTGCCTGATGTTTAACATTGTCATTTAATAGTAGTCAAATATTTTTACATTTACATGGTAATCCAAAGGAAAACATACAATTTCCTTTAACCATTACATGTACAATCATATTTAACTAAAAACACATTCTAAAAGTACTTTTTCTTCTATTTGTTGGCCTTGGTCCCTGCAGATGTTCCGTACCTCACTCCTATGACTTGGACCTACAAGGATTAACACCCGTGCTAAGCTTGAAAGCTTAGTAAGGAAACTATTAGTTTGGATGACCATTCACAGCAGTCATCCACCAAGCACATGCATTCATGAACATTGCACAGATATAAATAATGCAAACATGCTTCAATATTTTTTTATATACCATAAATTCACCTTCAAAACTTGAACATTGATATTCAACACTCAATGATACAAATAATCAATACAAATGCAAATGTAAATGATCATTCATATATCGATTATTTATGTTGTCATACTGGATTTCTTATTTATATCTCTTTACTTTATTTTTTTGTGGTAGGCCTGCACATTTTATATGGTTGTGGATCACAGGCTGTGGATATTTGAAGATATCAAACTATGGATACTCAAAGGTATCGAACTGTGGATACTCGAAGGTATCAAATTATGGATATCCGAAGGTATCGAACTGTGGACACCAGTGGCATCAAACTATAGTAACTGCACTGTAACCTTATAGGCATGCCTATCTATCCACAACTAAGACAATAAAGCATGCACTATAACATTTCCTTTAACCATTTGTAAATTTCACAATTTATTATCAACAAATTATATGAAATATATTTCAAGTCATAAAATAGATATATGTGTTCATACATGCAAGTCATAACTTAACACCATTAGTAGGGTGTCAAAATCACACTTTTATAATCATACTATATACATATGAGCAATAAATATGCGTACTAATCATTTATGTACAAGTAAGTTTTCTTTGGAATGCATTATGCTCAATCTTAAATTCAATTGTTCAATCACCCAATTCACACATGGTAAGTCCTATTTCATTTATTTGTAGGTGTGTGAAAGGTCTCATACACATTCAAAAAGATTCAAATAAGACTCGGTAAAAAAAAATTCAGAAACAAAAACAATGTCACGGTTGTGACAGACACTTTCTCCATTCATACCACTACTTGTTCCTTAATATGCATATAGAAAAATTCAGAACTAGGTTTCGAGGTCTTTAAGAAATTTTTTCCTCTATGTCTATAGTTTTTATATCACCAATAATTAGACCATTTGAATCTCTAAATCATGAGATATAAGCAAAATGTCACAAGCTGCCCAAAACAAGGGCAACATCAGGTCACCTTTTTCAATCTTAATTTCCAAGGTCATAGAGATAGAATTAAGTTAGAGTCCCTTCTAGAGATATTTATCTCTATATCTTAGGTTTCATATGCAATTGAAATCACATAAATTTTTAGGTCTTTAGGCTGAGTTATGACTCAAACAATGTGACTGACTCAAACAAACCCTGGACAGAATTCCATTGCACAATACTCTCTTGTAATATTCAACCAATTCTATATAAGATAACACCAAAATAACACCAAAGCAAAATCCCAGAAACAATTCCATAACCAAATGAATCTTTATATCCATTCAATCATACATAAATACATAAATCAACTAAGTCAAGTCCCAAATTTGAAAATTGACAAAGTATATCTTATATTGCCTTTCCTTCTCTTCCTTTTCGGCTTTGCTTAACTCACCAACTAAAAGCACCAAAAATATACCTCTCAATCCCACTTCCATCCTTATAATTTCGTTCCTTCATAAGAAAAGTAAGAAGAGATAAAGGTGAAGAGAAAATCCCTAACTTTTACCTTGATTACCACCTAAGATTGACTTGATTTCTTATATGAAAAATGATAGGATGAAGAAGGTGAAATGGAGAGGAGAAAAATCTAAACTTAGAACCCCCAAAATGTCGTGCATCTCCTCTCTCCATATCCCCATTCTAGAACTTTCAAGACTCACACATATGCTTAATTCCTATTGGACACACATGCTTGATTATTATTGGTTACACATGCCCTAATCCAATTAGTCCATGTGTTGACTTTAGAAAAATTGCATATTGGTCCTTCATCTTCCCTTACTTCCCACATTGACCTACAATAATATCAATTAATTTCATTCCCCTATTTCTTAATTTTATAGTGTAATAAATTTCATACAATTTGGTTAATTATTCCAAGAGTTATACGTAAAACACTACAGGTTGTTCGAAAAAAAGGACAGTAGACATAACTCAACTTCAAGCTAGAATTCAAAAACTTTAGAGGCTTAGTAAAACTTCAGTTTCCTCATGAAAGTTTTAGATATATGTCTCTAGATTAATTTCCAATTGAAATTATCCAATTTGGAGGTATAGAGACCAGGATATGGCCAAACTATAGAGGTATGTTTATGCCAAAGTGAATAAATACCCATTTATCCAAATCTTTTACATTAAGTACCATTATGTCTCTTACTATACTTAGATGCACTTAATTCATTTGTTATGTTCACTTCTTAATGCACCCTAGACATGCTATAATACTTCTAGGGTTATGTTGGGCTCTTATAGTAACCCCACTCATAAATGAATTAAAACTAAAAAGACCTTGCTTACTCACTTTGATAACCTAAAGGCTTACTCACTTTAAAATATAACAATGAAATGTTTTTATAGAATACCAAAATGTTTTAATATATCTAAAAAGTTAAAAAAAAAAAACTATGTACTTGTAAACTTTGGGGCTCAAACTACCCATTGGAAACAAGAAACAATCATTACAATGACTAGTTATTATGCAATGGATTACCACTAAAACATATTGTTCGACCAATGAGCATTGAATTCATAATTTTTTGTAGTTGTTAGAACAATGTTTGACCAATATTACCTATTGGTCAACCAATGTGTATTCTATTAGGACATTGTTTGATCACAATAATATATTTGTTGAACAATATGTTAGCTACATAGTTTTTATACACATTTTTTACAACTTTATCCTACATTAGTTGACCAATATGTTAGCTACATAGTCTCGATATACATTTTGACAACTTTAACCTATACTAGTTGACCAATAACCTATATCAGCCAACTAATACACCTAAAATCATGATTTCAACTTCTTCAAATGCTCACGCTTTATTTTCTTAATGTAAATTTGACTTAAACACTTCTCAAAATGTTCTTCAAAGTATGCTTTTAGGATTAAGAGGGTTTCATTGAAATAATAACTTTAATCCTCTTAATATTAGACAAAGCTCATGCAATAAGTTAAAATGATGATGTGTCTCTAAATTATCAAAGTAACCAGGAAGAAAATACAATAAATATTATATATTCATTTATAACCTTATTGGGTCTTATTTTTCCTTGTTCTTGACTTTTTTCTTCACTTAAATGAATCTAACTCTAAGTTTTCTCTAGTTTCTTCATGAGATGTATCTTGATTAATGAATGAACACTATTACTTTTCGTATTGCTTTCATCAAAAACAAGCTCATTAATAATATTTATGATTTGTTATCATCAAAATATATATTATAACATCCCTTAGTTCAGAATAAGAAAATACAAAAATGAACTTGAAAAAAAAAAGTGAGAAAATTTAAAAATTTAACCAAATTGAGAAATATGAAAATTAAAAAAAAATTATCAACATTTACAATGAAACAAAGTTAGTACTTTAATAACTTGTTTCATACTAATTTTTTATTTTTTGTAAATGAAGGGAAATTATATTAAAATGGAAAAAAATACCACATAAATTCGTTTACTAAAGGGTAACTGTAGATCCTCTTGCCTTTTTTTCTTTTTTTGAAAAAGGATCCTCTTGCCAATTGCTATAAGTAAAGAGGTTGAATATTCACTAAACTGCAAGCGTAAGTTGTTAAGATTAGGTACAATAATTTTTGTTGATACTAGTTTAATTGAAGTAGCAAAAAATTTAAATAAATTCTTATTTCATGATTAGTATTCAATGAAATATTTTACATTATAGCATTAGATTATTTAAATTATGATTTAACTATTTGTGATTAGAATAAAATAAAATGGAGCATATTAATCCATTTTTCTTTTTTAATCTTAAAATCTTGTAATTCTTTTTGTTGAATCTAAGGCACCAAGAAAGGGATGAATTTGGTGACTTGAGTTAAAAACCTATTTATGGACAATTAATCAAACACCTTTTATATCGAGAGAAGAGTACTTAATGAACTTGAAAGGAATGCTAAAAACAACCAATTATTGATAGAAAACTTGCTTGCAACTTGATATACATGTTATTAAACTAAAGATAATGACAAAGGCAATAAAAGATACTCCTACTCTTGCAGCATTGATTGTGTAAATGAAATACCTAAGTCTACCTTACCAACAAGTCACGCAAGCACAAGATATATAACAACAATAACAATTACACGAGAGTAATAATTGAAGAGATTAGGAAATAGAGGAATATTTATGATTTATTGTGGCTCAATCCTGCTTGACATACATCCATTCTTTAAGCTTGCTCGAGAATTTCAAATCCACTGTTACCTCTTTCTTTAAAGAGTAAATCACTACGACTTATCCTTTTCCAAGATTCAAGACAAATATTACAAGCTTTAGGTATTTATGACTCTCTCAAACACACTTCTAAGACTTTCAATCAGTTTAGTATTCTCAGAAGTTACATAATTCACACTATAACAGAACTCTCACCCTGAAATAAAAAATTCAACGGTGACATAAGCTTTGAATCTCTTGTAGTACTTGATCTTTGTTGCTCCCGTTTTGTCTGACGTATTTTTCTCTAGGAGAGACTTGTCATACTTGACTTTCACCTTCTTATCATTGTCAGAATCATTCCTTTTCATATAGGACAGAATATGATTATTTGTATAAAAAATGCAAGGCCCAATTTACTGTTCATGGTGATTGGCACCGGTTGACCCAAAAAAATTGCTCTCCATAGAAAAGTTTCTGGGCTTGTGATGATCAATTCGATGCTTCCACATCTTGCCATATTTTTACTTGTTTTTTGAAGCATATGGATTATTCTTGGAAGGTTTGAAAAAAATGTTTCATTCAAGTACAATCATGAATGCACCATATTTCAACTGGCTTACCACGGAACTTCGTCTTTTACATCAGCTCCAATAGGTCTGGAGAAACAAGCTTGGCTATCAGCGTGGCCTCTTCCCTTGGTGAACACCATATACGCGTACAGTGTCTCCATCTTCAGAAGATGTGAACTAAAAAGAGGGTCTTACAAGATTAGAGCATAAATATGCTGGGATGGCAAGCACCTCCGCAATTAAAGCTGGATCAGAACTGACAGATGGCACCGTTTATTTAGTGCTAATGCTGGGCCTGGAAATCTTACTCGGAACAGTAATGAAAACTACCCGTGTAATAGACAACAGAAGTCTTGGCAGCAGCTCCACCGTTAGCTAATTAACTTGTTAGCTTGGATTAGGGATTTCAACGAAGTTATTCTAACTGATGCTTTGATAACTACTCCCATCTTTCACTAATCAAAACCTCAAAGATATTATTCATAGAGTTTGATCTAATAACAAATTCATACAAATACCATAGAAACTGGGGGCATTGTACAATATGTTTCTCTGTAACTTGAAAATATATAAAATAGAATTCAAAAAATTCCGAGTACATGAGATCTATATGAAAATAAAATGTACAAACGACACTACTGAATTTCAAACTACCTACTTTCATATCTATAATATCTGATAACCTTCTCCATGCCTATCAAAGCCCGCCACTTCAACAGTCTCAGAATCTATTATTCGCCTTAGGTGCCGCTGCCACTAAGATCACCAAGACAACCTGAAGGTAAAGCATATTTCACTGTCTAATTTTTCTTGCAATCCCCTGCTGCATCTAATTAATCTAGAAATAGAGCAGAATTCTCATCCTTAAAATGCTGACAATGTATACAGTTTTCGGGTGAAGAACACTTAACAAGAAAGAGGAAATTTAGCAACAATTTTTGCAATGACCTACTAGGCAAACTCTACAAGAAAGTACAAGATAGCTATGGTGGTCTCTGGGGATCCCTATTCAAACCAGCTGCTTTACCTGGAGCTTTTAATGGTGGTCTGTTAATCTTCTCAAGTAACCTACTGAATACTAATTTCACAGGAATACAAGCCACAGTAGTGCGCCCAGCAGTTTGAGGTTTCAGGAGCCCTTCCATTTGTATGCTGCTGCTACTGTTTATGGGCTTCATACCGAAATTCTGTTGAGTTGCAATTGATGATAGGGTCCTTGTTTTTTGATTCGGAGATGAGCTGACTTTCTTTGACAGCTTTCTCGAGAACTTTCTATCTGTTGGAAAGCGAGGGCTGCTGACAAGGTTTTTCTTTACAAGGCTTTCCTTATGCCTGGAGCTTCCAGCTTTCATTAATGGCAGTCTTCTATCTCCCACAAATGAAAGATCCCTGGAATCATTGGCACCCATTAATGGTGACAAATGAGGGCGTGGGACCCTAAGATTTGTCCTTCTAGCTGTTCTCCAAGTAGGTGAAAGTGCTGTACTTCCATCATGGTCGATAACTTCATTCCCATAGTAATCATCACTTGAAGGAATCAAGTTTTCAGTTGAACCATCTTCAAGGGTTTTAATTTGAATTCGATGTCCTATTATTGCCTGCCCATTGAAGTTGCTCATAAGAGAAACAATCGGAACATGATCTCTTTGATAGCTCGCTTGGACCTGTAAATCGACATCCACCAATATGGATCTAGACCTAGCACCAAAATGGTGATGCTTGGCAAAATTTGGACTGAAGTGCTCAACTCTGTCCCCCCAGCGGCCTCTAAAAATAGGCCGATCCCCCCAAGTCGCATCCTCCCAATCTATATTAAGGCTGCCACTGTTTCTGTTGTTCATTGAAAATCTTGGTGTGCAAGAATAACTTCCATTTCTCAATCCAGCAAAACGAGGGCCAATGTATTTATCGTCTAGATAGGGATCATCAGCATCGTGTGCCCTTGATATCAGTGTGCTTCCTTGCATCCTATGATAGTTTCCATATAGAGGCTCTTTAAAACCCCTTCCATCAGCAGTGTACTTTTTGGCCAGTTGTCGAGTATTCCTTTTTCCTTTCAACTGCCATTTAGACACTGCTTCATTAGCATAAAATGGATCATCAGGATAAAGGTGAGCTATATCACCAGATAGTATTAATTCATCGCGGTCATCAGTGCTTGTACTTCCAACTTCTCTTGTTTCAGGATGTCCAAGAGCATCCTGCTGGACTTCTGTAGGTAGACCAGCATCTGGCCATAAATGGAAGAGAAGCAAATAAGAAAGAAAAGAATTACAAGGCTAAGCTCAGAGTGAATTACACTTGTGATTATAAAACAGCTAAATAGAAACAAATTTTTGAAATGATCAATTCAGAGCAACATTTGTTAAAATTTTTATTTACATGATAGGAAGTTACAAAACATCAATGAAGATGAAAAGAGAATGAATGCTAAACATACAGAAACAAAGCCATATCTCAACAGCATGGATCCATAAAAAAAACATATAGGATCTCCATCACTAATACACTTAAAATTTGAGATCAAATCCCAGAAAAGAACCCCATCATACACAAAATAAACTAACCAAGAAATTGTCTCCATCATGAACTTTCTCTTCTTCACAACAACATGGGAAAGTGAGAAACAAAGGAGTAAGATCTAGCATGTAACGCCTGATGGCATATAATTCTATTCGCATTTGAGGACAAGCCGCGAGCTTATGATTTGATGTTTTATGAACAACATTTAAAATATGAACTCAAAAGCTGCAAAATATTTTTTACTTTGTTTCGTTCCTATTATTAAAATCATCCTTATCCCAATGCACAATGCTCAGGCTCTGGCGTCCCCATATTCTTAAAAATTGTGCATTCATTTCTTGAAACTTAATCAGAAAGTACATTAGCTTTCAGTTTCAAACTATAAGATATTTACACCGTTATCTTTGACCTGGTTGAGTTTTGAAAAAAGTGCAGCCAAGTTATTCTAGTAAAAGTATAACTAGGTCTGCAAAGGAGGCCTTACTAGGCACAACAAATGAACAAGTCTTATGAGCTAAAAGCTTCAAAACTGATAGTATCACAAGTGCTCAAAAGATAGCAAGACATATCTCATTATAATAAACAGAGTTGCTCCATATAAATGTTGGCAGTTTAGAACCAACAGTTTGTTAATCATCAAGTTTGCCAAAAATTAACGTATTACCTCAACTTATACCTGATAATTGGAAGACTAATAAATTGTTCAATTTTTATAAATACACCCAAAATCTCCAACACATGAAATTTTACCATATTAAATTTGAAATAAGACTTGCCTTTGCACAAATTAGATTCTTAGACAACTGATTATCTTCTAAAGTTTTGTACAAACAATTCCAAAAGATCATCTCATGTTCTAATATTATTTCTCATGTAATTATAATAAGAAGGTTTGCAAGATAAACTACAAGATAACTCATGATATAGATAGTGGGCCATCATGTGATTTAATGTGAACTGAGATAGATACCATCAATTTGTGTAATTAAACTTGTACATAACATATATCATTTCAAAACATCAGCCAACCTAAAGCCAACAGTTGTCTGAAGATATGCAAAAGAAATTGCTACTTTACATGTAGACAAGAAGAGGGATGTGATAAGATAAAAACTTCCAGTTCAAATTCCATATTATTGCAAAAAACACATTGAATTTCAAGAACATCTAATTGCTGGAAAAAAATATAACAATACAAACAAATGCAGAGGATATTTTCAGAAGAAGAAACCCCTACTAGAAAAACACACCGTGGCTTAATGCTCACTCTAGAATCCGGAATATTGTCATGTTTTCCGAACAGTTTATTTAAAAAGACAACAAAATAATTTTGCTAAGTAGTACAAGAGAATATTAGAAATGGACAACCAAAAGAGTAAAAGGCAATATAGATATGTTTAAAATGGACAGAGAACTAGAGAAATGGATGCCACAATCATGTATTACAAGTAATATATGGAGACGCCATGGAAAAGAACAATCAATATTTGATAAAATATAGAATCTACATGCGGTAATCACTTGTTGATCAACAGAGAAAACAGGGCTTGTATGATATAGGACGCAAATGTGCCACTTAACCTGAAAATATAGCCATTTCTTTGTCAATATCTGGTTCAGTCTCAGAAGAATCAGACTCAGACTCTACACCAGAAGTTTCAGATTCTGTAGAATCCAGTTCAGCATCTTCCAGTGATCCAGAAGATGAGTTATCTTCTTTCAATGAATCAGGATGATCGTGAGCCTTATCATTTTCAAACTGAGGAACTAATGTTTTAACCCGGCTGTGAAGTTCTTTATCACCCAAAGGATCACTTATATCAACTGGCAAGTAAACACATCTACTCCTCTTTGCACGGTAAATGGCTCCTGTCTGCTCCACTCCTAAAATAAAAGTATAAAGAGCACTTTAGTGAAGTTGCAACAGATATGAGACGCCTATTAGCTCCTATGGTCAATACTAGAAAGATATCACAGCTCCTTTTTTTCTCCTGACCAAACATTATGCAGTAAAACCAACATATCAGCTTTTTTCATAAGCATATTTACCATTTGGATGATCTACCCTTTCCATGCTAGAAGCAATGCTAGGAGAAACTTGAGAATGGTTATCAGTCAAAGATTTCCCAGAGTCATCTATATCGATAGGGGAAAGCTTTCTCTTCAAAGGCATAGTCCTCAGCCCAAAGTCTTGCAAACCTCTCATCCGTGGTGTTACTTCAGAACCATTATCTTCCTGAAGTGATTGATTCCCATCGCTGACCTTTAATGAGTGCATGGGACTGCCTATAGTCTCACCCTTAAAGTTCATATCTCCTGTATATGCAAATTGATTTGGCTTAGAATGCTCAGGCTTCCCACTATTTTTTCCCAGTCCTTCTGAAGGAATACAAAGATCATTCTTCACAGGCCCAGACAGTTTACTTCTTGAGCAATCAGAAGTTAACTTCCCTTGCTTTCTTGATAGTTTTTTCTCTAGCTCAAGTGCATGGAGAATAGCATCTTCTCGACGGGCATATTTCTCTCTTTTCTTGATTGGCATTCCCTGGGCAGATTCAGCCCTTTCAATGCAATCATCAAACTCACCACAACGAAATGCCTTCACCCGCTTTGACTTTTCCAAATTGTACCAATCCCTAAATGAGATAGAAATCATCAAATAAGGACAAAAAGCAGATAACAACTTACATCAGGATGAACAAGCAATAGGAAGGTAAAGCAATAGGGGATACTATGACCAAGCAATAGGAGAAAAGGTAAAGCAATAGGGGATACTATGTAAATGACTTAAGGCCAGAGGTTCTCCTTTCCCCTTCAAATAAAATAAGAATAGAAGTCAATAAATTAAAGAGTCAAGTCAATACTAGTGTAACACATTTAACATCCAAAAACAGGAAAGATTATACGCAAGCCCAATATACCAAATTAGACTGCAATTTAACCACTGCTGTGGCACACTTGATCATAATTCTCCCAAGGATTGGAGGAATACATTAAAATCGGTAAAGCTCCAGCATATAGAATGGTATTTTTTTAAATCAAGCTAGCAGTTTTCAACTTTTTTCCAATGTTCCAAACTGCCCATCTTCTAGGTTACAACAAGGTTATTTGAATGACATGTTTCTGGATATTATGTCCAACATCAATGTTAAAGGGCTTCAAAATGACTAATCATGTCATTGCCGGATACAATTGACATGGCACCCTACCCCATGGAAGGAGAGGGCATCATTTTAAAAGACTAAGATCCAAGTGGCTCCACAGTCAAGATAGAATCACTATGCCCCCAACATTGCCAACGCAATAGTCAAACTTTAGCGAGCTGCTTACAAGAGAATTCTTAATAGTTATTCAACACAAGTCCGACATGGTTTAATCATCCAAATATGTGTGTTTATTGCTGCAAATAAGTCAATTCATTTCCTCAAAGTTGCAGTGAGGAAAAGATTTTCTTTGGCAGTTTCTACTCAACTCAACAGAAAGTAACCAGGTTATTGTAGCATCCGGCAAAATAAGTAATAGAAGAGACCCAACAACGAGCAGAACATCCGTGACTCAAACCTATTATTGAAAACTCAATAGGCCGTCAAAAAGAACGTGAGAATTTGCAAGAAATAGGAATGCAATATTCATGGAATTCTAATATTCATCTCATAAATTGCTGTTCTTTTCAAATCAAACATATAGAAGCTATCATTGAATTCAATCCACTTCTACATAACACCAATATTACTAGAGCCACCAATTTAAGCACAAGCTGATTTACGCCAAACAATCACAGAAGCAGGTCCCAAATACCGTTTCAACAACATATGAACCAACAGTAATATCAAAACATAAAAACTATCAGAAACTACTCAAAACAACTATAAAACCAAAACATTGGTTTCTCTTTTATGGTAACAGAAATATAAACTTTATAAGAGGATAAATGAAGATGAAAAAGAGAGGTTAGTGAAGGGTACACGCTAGCATCTTCTCTTCCAAGAAGCTTGACAGGAGTTCCTGTCCTCGGAGAAGTCAGGTTACACTCTGACAGCTCCTCTGCCTCAAGAATCTTCCCCGGCCACCACGACCCGTTCCTCCTCCGTACCCACACGATCGGTCCTATGCCACCATCTGAGGTCGAACTCCCCATCTATATCTATGTCTCTATCTATAAGTATATACGTATCAAAACCTTGTCCCAATTTTTTGTTGGTTTTGAAAAGAAAACAATAAACAGAAAGAGAAAAGGAATTCAACCACCAGAAAAGCAGAGAGAAAAGAGAAGGATCCAGAAAGGAAGTGAGTATGTGCAGGATCTGTAGAGAAAGGACTGCCTTCCCATGCTCAAGCACTTTCATTCACACATATCTTACTGTTACTCATAACTTCTGAATTTTATCAATTCTGGTTTGCCCATGTATGTAGGTGTTCTGGGGGATTGATGTTAGGTTAGGTTAGGTTAGGTTATGGGATTGGTTTCAAATTGGGGATTTTAGGGCTGAGTGGGTGAAATTTGGGAAGGGTGAGTGATGTTGACTCGATGATTTTAGAGCACTGAACTCGGATCACTCAGTCTGTGACTCGGTTATTCAGTATGATTTGGGCCTTACCAGGTTGAGCTTCAACGCCCAAAAATAACGTCGCAACCAACCGGTCAGCTACTACTGTGCAAGTAATTTTTAATTTTCGGGTTAATCCTACTGAATTTTAGTATCAATAAAAGACATTTTTTATTTTTCAAATTTATATTTTTTAAAGTTAAGTAAATTATATTAAAGTATAAGTCCAAACACAAAACCAATAAATTTGTATTCATCCTTATGGGAAACATCAGCCTAATTTAGAAGCAGTCAAAATAGAAGTGCTATATAATAGGTGTCAAATAGAATAGAGGCACACTGCAGTTCTCAATAACTTTTTATTCTTTTATATCCAGATGCAGTATAGTATATTAAAGCTTAAGAGCACATGTTGAAGAGCTTTTGGTACCTTTTACCACGTAGTTGGAGATTTGAGGCCCAGTTGATTAAGGATGTCTTGTCAGCATGATTACATCGTAACTCAAGAAGAGATTAGAACATGTTCCATAATTGTCAAGCAAGATGAGGGGATGCTGCAAAAGCACAAGAAGCTATGGATAGGAGTGTTTTTAAATATTAAAGGAAAAAGACCTTCATGTGTAACCTAAAGGAGGAGGGTTATAATTCCTTCTCTCTACCTTCCAAAATGATATGGTCTAACTAAAAGTTTCAAAAGAAATGCTCGTTGGGAGAAAAATCTAATCATTTATTTTTATGGACCATAAAATGTTCCTTAGTTGTTAGATGCTTTTAATTTAGTATGCATGTTTGTTTGGTTTATTTCTTATTTCTTATTCATTTTTATATGTTTTTCTTTTGTTTTGCGTTTGTTTTCGTGCAGGTTCTAAAATCTAAATTTTTCTCAAAGCAATACAACAAGCAACGTCCATTTCAAGGCTCAGAGAAGTTCTCTAAATGTTAGTTTTGTTTCATCCTTCTCCACCTTCAAGACATTTCCGTTGAGTTTATGTTTGTTTACTGAGGATAATATACGACATAATTATAGGGGAGGGTTTTATTATTACTCCATATTTTTTTTAATTTAATTATTATTATTATTACTCCATATTGATTGCCAACTAATGAAAGAAGAAGTCAAAAAAATGAAATAAAGTTGAATAAAGTAAGTATTAATAAATTCTATTCCATTGATTTTGAACAATGTTAGGATAATATCATGAGTAGTGCTAGTAGTCATTTGAACTATAACCTGACTAAGTAACTGAAGATATTCAGGACGATGTTTTTATTCTCACGTAAAAAGGTGAATGAATTTCAAACGAGCTTCTTATGCTCCATCAAAATTTCAAAAATAACTGCATTAATTTATTTTTAATGTGGTTAGTAATTTCTTATTATTTTAGACTTTTTCTTGGTTTATATTCGTTTTATATATAGAGTTCAATTGTTTGATTTGAAATGAAATTTAACGAGCTAGGTTTAGAGTCAATTACAAGTTAGTGTACGTATTTAGAGACCTAAGTAGTTGGTGAATGATATAATTAGGTGGATAGTGATCAATCTCGGTAGCTTTAATTGAGTTGTTGAAATTTCCTATAATTGAAGCTGTTGGACCCCGTTTCTGGAGCTCAACTATCTGGAATATCAAAAGATATGAACGTATTATCCTATAAGATTATTCTATGGGATCTTTCTAGCCAAAACTAGTCCAGACAGTAGAACACTACAAGAAAATAGTGAGTTAGTGACGGAAAATAATATTCTGTCGGTATTTAACATTACCGACGGAATATACCGATAGACAAAAACGTCAGAGATTCGGCCGTAACTAACCTTACCTACGGAATAAAATCACCATCGGTAATTTCAACTGAAAAGTTACCGATCATCACACCTTTTCCGTCGGTAAACTTACCGAAAGAAAGTTTATTTTCTAACGCTAATTTTACTAACGGTAAGTTGCTAAACCGTATGTAAATTTAGCATCATAATGCTTTTAATACCGAAGGTAACGTTATGTCCGTCAGTAAATAAGCTTACTCATTACCGACGGATCATATTGTCCGTCGGTATAGTGTATAGACATTTACCGACGGAAAGTATGAATGTTTCCGTCGGTAAAATTTTTGAATAATTTTTTAAATATATATTTCTATTATATTTAAATTATAACCATCGAAAAATTTTATTAATTAGATGTTTATAATATATATTTAATTAGATATAAATAATTAAATAAAAATTTTGATTAATGATTAAAAATTAAAATATCTTAATTAATAATAAAAACGTTACATTGTAAATAATAATATCTGTAATGCAAAGTAAATGACCAATACTACACTACTGATCAGGAGCTAGTAGATCATCTGGTAGGTGCGGTGACCTTGTGCCCTTGCCCTTCAATTCATCAATCTCCCGACGGAGCTGAGTGTATAGATCTAACGACTGTTATTGCGCTACTATCGACTGTTGTTGCGCAACCATCGTCTGTTGTTGCGCAACCATCGACTCTTGTAACTGATGCACCTCTTCTAACGTCTGTTGCAACTGAATGGACAATGTCTGCACTGTGCTCTCAAGCGCCTCCATTTTGTTGGACTGCCTTGCAGATGCTGCTGTACTCGACGTGGAGGATTGCGAATAACAAGTATTCGCAAATGATCCTAGTCCGAATATCTTCCCACGATGATCCCTACCACCAACTGCTTCCAAGTAAGTGTCAGCCTCATCAACATTTTCGGATTGCTGAGACCGCCACTCAATAGTTTGTTGTATTTGGTCCTATCAAAAAGTAATGTTATATATTAGTAAGTGATAATTATGAAGAATATTATTAATATTAAATCATAAATTTCACTTACTTTTACTTCTCTACAACGTTCATTGACGAATGTCACCCCGTCATGCTTCTTAGTATGAGTTTGCAGAAACGATTGACAGGACGTAGGTGTCACGTCCAAAGACTTTTGCTACATAGGAATAAAATGTTAATTATAACTAAAATAAATTTTATAAAGCAAATTCAATTAAAATAAAGCAGTCAATTAAAATATATACTTACAAGTCTTTGTGCATGCTCTTAGTGGATAATAGATCCTCCCGTATGTACGGGAAGACTCTCTCTGTAACACCCCACTCCCGCTGGACCCGAACCCTATATCGATAGTGATATCCGAATCTGTGTTCCGCGAGGGTAGTGTGCCACATCACTTAACAATTAAAAGTCGGTATTTTTTTTAATACTCTTATCAATGATCATTAATGTGGGCCCAATTTTTCTTTTTCAAAACATTTTGTGTACTTAAACTGAAAACGAAACATATTACATAAAATCAATAACCAAAACGGTGCACTTTATTTTATAAACATTTGATACAAACAATGAAATCAACAGAACTTTTATTAGCCACTTGGGC
>JANQBM010000007.1:14252606-14273522 GCA_025594535.1 Erythroxylum domingense | reverse complement strand
AATCATATTATATTCTAGGGGTATTTTCGTCATAGCCACTAGTTTTTTGTTCTGTCCCCTGCAATCAAACACATTTCTGTTCTCGAAACGGAGACAATTGTCCCCTGCAACCAAACAGCTCACTGTCCCTAATTTCTGTTCCGTTCCGTCTCCAAATTTTCGTCTCGTTCCGTCCTTGCATATTGGAGACAGTAACCAAACAGACTGTAAGTGGCGAGTGCTTCAGCATTGAAGTGTCGGTTTGAAATGTCAAACGCCCGTGATGCTAAAGTAAGAAAGTAAACATTCATACTTTTTATTATAATAATTATAATTAATTAATATAATAATAAATTTTCATATGTTAAGAAATGAATTAATTGCATTTTAATATTAATATCTAATAGTATAACAAGAATAAAATAAAAAACATCATGAAATTAAATATATTTTTGCTTTCAGTTTTGATTACCAATCTTAACTAAATAAGTTTAATTTTAAATTTTATTATAAATCACAACTAAGCAAATTTGTTGACAAATTATATAAATTAAAATAAAAAAGACTAGAACATTAACTAACAACAAAAGTAAAATCAAAAACAAAAAGTTTATTCAAAATAATTTGTTTCAATATGCACATCCACCTTACTTACAAAACATACTAAAGGAAATCAAGAGATCATAATGTTGTTTATTATTATTATTATATGCCTAATAGGTAATGCCTAATAAGTAAAACATATCCTTCCCGAACAATGCTTTTTTATTGTTTTTTTGGATGCTCAAGGCATTTGGATTAACCATTTTCATCCTTTTTTCTTTTTGTCTTTTCTTCCCTTTGATATTTGGCCTTACTTTGTTCATATCTGATAATTTTATATTCCATTATATGATTTTTCTTGTGATTTCGAGTCTTTTCTTCTAGATTTAAGGTTTTTTAAAATATACTTGAAAGTCTTGTGAAGATTTATGTTGGTAGCCTTTTCCATTTTTCTGAGACTTGAAACGGCAACTTTTGCTGGGATTCCCTGGAGTCAAGACAGTGGCTAAAAATTCAATTTGGTTTAGTGTCCATAGATGTTTTCTATTTTTTTTTACTTTCTCGCATCAATGGAGTTTGTTTCATATTACTTGACGTGCTTTTCTATTCCTTGTATAGAACAGATGTAAATAAGTAATAACCTTGTCACTAATAGCGTCAGCAACGGGATAAATGATTATACAGTCTTATACACCATGAAATCTAATGTTTCAGATGGAAATATATTTAAGATTTTGTCTAAAGTCAGAAATTTAGAAATAGTTACCTAACAATAATATGGCAGAAACTGAGGCAACATGCGTTGATGCTCTATACACTGTACAATTCTGTACATGGTAAAACCATTAGCTAAACAAATCAATGAATAAAAAGTCAAGAACGCTATTCACTCTCACCTAAAATACAATTGCAAACTCAAACCAAAACCAAAAATATGAAAAGCAGAAAAGGGAAAACAATGCCTGAATCAAAAGAATGAAATAAATAATGAAACAACTAAAGAAAAGGTAGAAAGACAACGTTCATGACATGGATGTTATAAGCAAAGAAGACTCCGTCGTCCCACTGTGAATTGCTTTCACCAATGCCACAAAATTGAATAGACTATCTTCTGAGAACCACTTGATCTTCCATGTCAACGAGCCTGAAGTTGCATTTTTCTCATCAGTTCTTTTAACATTCTCCTGAGCTCCGTAGGGACTGAACTTGGTTGTCCCATGTGTAAGGACCAAGGTCATACAGCGATCCACAACATCAACCATCTGAAAATTGGAAATCCAGATTTTAAATGGATGCAGTAAAGCCAAGAAAATGGATGACAAAGTTGAAGTGCAACCCTCTGGCAAGCATATATCCCAACTACCTCTTTGCAAACAGGCAATGATGGTAAATTACAGGATTCTAAAAGACATCTAGCACATACAAATAAAACTCTGAAACTATGAGGAAGAAAAAGAAGATTTTGAAAACTTGCCAGCTCAGAGACATCATTAATGGAGCAACACAAATCGAGGATGAAGTATGGAGGTGCTGATGCAACCATTGAAGGACAGCTGAAGTGCTTGATGTTTTCAAGGCACAAAAGGACATATTCTCCAGTTACAAAAAGTGATCTCAATCCCCAAAGTGCCTCTGTCGTAATAACAGAAACTGAGCATATCAAACGGAAAGAGCCACCATAGGGCAAGACAAAAGGAAGAACACACTAACCAGAAAACTGAAAAGGGAAATTTTGATAAATTAAGTGCAGCTTTTGAAATTCACAATATAAGATATCAAACATAAAGCGAGGTTCAATATGAGCCAGTTTAAACTGTCATTCAGTCTTAATTTTGCAAGCAGTCTCGTTCAGAACCACATCCCTCATACTCAAGATATGAAGTTTGATTCCCAATCCTATGTTGGATATGTATATCAACCAAATGAGGAAAAGAATTGAAATTCAACTAGTGCAAACATTACTTCTAAACAAGCTTTGATTCTTTCATTCAAAGTCAAAGGCTACAATTAAAGCAGAAACTACAATCCCCATCTTAGTTAGAAAACTTGATGCAACCAAAAGAGTAAAAGGCATTTCACCAAATAAAATGAATCATAACAAAAAAATACTACTTGATTAGGATGTAGGGATCAGGTTGAACTCTATTCATCTTTCTGGATATATTAGTGTAATATGTGGGAATTCTATTAAAAAAAAAAACATGTTTCAATCTCCAACATATCCCAATGAGTAGATATTAAAGTTCATAGTTTGGATTGTTTTACGTTAAGTGGTATCTTTCATTATTTAGACCAATGCCGGACAGCCTCTTGATAACAGGAAGGATAAAGAATATTGAGTAAAAAGCACTTCTACAAATATCAAATTACCGTCAACATCCAAATGATTTGCCTCATCCAAAAGACAAATAAATCATGTTTGCAGTTAACTGTAAAATGTGTCCTAGAGTTTACCGGGCAAAATGAAGTCTTATCAACTAATAGCTCTACAATTTATCAAGTAATGAAGCTGTGGCCGCAGGCAAGTAATACTACACCATTTAGATAATCATATAAAAGTTGTAAGCCAGCGAAGGCAATATTCTTCTGATTGAAAGAGGACAAACACATCTCTCTCCTCTAAATGATTTTTGCGTTTGCTTGAAAGAAAGCAATTTGGAAGATATTTTCAAGTAAACGAATGATCTCTCTTATTATAACTCTAGTGAAGCCACAATAATTATTGTTTAAGATTTGTTTCATTTCCAGCTTTTGTAGGATGGTAGCATCCCCAGGTCCACATCGGTAATCATTTTTCACTGTTAGAAAATAGTTTCCATATTATTGAGTTACATGTCCCTTATGTATTTCCCATTTCTTTCTATTATTTCCAGAGTTTACTGTTTTTCTCTTCTTCCTTTCTTTTTGATATACATTGCCTGCTAAATTTAGAGAAGCAATCATGATTGATCCACTGCAACTCAGCAAGAAGAACACGATAGTTTAACAAGATGATCTAGAAAAGCTCAAGCAACATTAAACAAGTAAGAAGTGTACCTTCATTTTCATTGTTTTGAACACGCACCATACAATACTGAGAAATGCTTACTTTTGCACCCCCGCATATTTGTTTCTCAAATAAGTCAACCTGAACCTGCTCCAAACTGCCATATAAATTCCCAAAACCCCCGTCTTATCATACAAAGAGCAATAATGACTATAAAAGCAAGGCTCTTAATGGATTGAATGTAATATCAAAAGCTTGTGCATGCACCTAGACAGTAAAATGCTAGATTATGTCAGAAGAAGAAGATAAAACAGCTCACCTTCTAAGCAAACAATTATTAAATCTTGCACCAGGATCAAAAAACTGCAACGTATGAAGTAACTGCCTAGAGTTTTCAATGGACCTTGTTAGAAACAAGTACGTTGCTCCTTCATTGATACATAACCTTACCAAAACAGACAAAAGAAAGTTTTAGGAAATTGAATAGTTCCATAACTATAAATAGTATCACAAATTACTAACCTCACAACTTGGAATCCGACACCAACTATAATTTCTCTAACATCTCCAACACTATGCCAACACAATAAACTTATGATCCCTTCTGCAATGTGTGTCAAATTTAAGTTTCAGAGTTCTGCAAGCTGAATAGTATGCTCAAAACCTTTTCCGTATAAAAATTGGAATTACAAATTAAAAGTTATTCTATAAAAGCTTGATGACAAACCTGGTTCATAAAGTGCAAAGCCTAGGAGGAATACATACAGCCTATTTTCACTGCTCAGTAATAATGCTATTTCTCTGCAAAAAGAAACAAATGTAATTTGGAGAAACAAGTAGCGTAAACATGTTGTATAAGAAATACAATAATTTGCACCAGAAGTTCCACCAGAAGAGTATTAAGTACTTTCACATAAGACAATCTTGGTGAGAATTGAAACAAGGTAGTCTAGAGAATAGGAATAACTCATACATCCAATTCATTATTTCTATAGTATATATATAAAAGAACTACGAGTATCCTCTAAAGAGATCCTACGCAATTATTATATTCTTAAGATTGTCAATAAAATATTTTAATTCCTAAAATAATGAAATCTGGATCCTTATAATTTTGGGATTCAGATTATTCCAAACTTTCCAACACTCTCTCTAGTAAATAGATGTCTACCATTCCCAACTTGGCAAACAATGATTTGAAACTCGGTTTCAGCAATGGCTTAGTGAACACATCTACTTATTGACTTCTTGTAGGCCAAAAAATGAGCTTTACTCTTCCATTATCAATCTCCCCAGTTATGAAACTTCAGTCAATCCTTAATACAAATATATGGTGAGTTGGATTGTTAATATTTATAACTGACTTGCTACCACTATAAAACATAGTCGGATAGGTAGATGGCACCTGTAGATCCCCTATCAACCTCTCCAACCAGATTAGCTCACATATTCCTTAGGAAATTGCCCTGAATTTTGCTTCAGCACTACTATATGCAAGTACAAACTTGCCTATTTTTCCATGTAACTAAATTGCCCCCACAACTTGGTGCAATATCCAGATGTTGGCTTGTAGTCCATAGAACAAGCCCAATCTGAATTAGCAAAGCCTTATGCTCCCTAGAACCACTTTTTCAAATATCAGTCCCTTCCCAGGTGTCCCCTTTAAATACATCATGACGTGAAATATTACATCCAAATGTTGCTTAGTAGGTGAATGCATAAATTGACTCACAACACCTATGGCATAAGCAATATCCATATGAGTAAGTGAAAGGTAGATAAATGTCCCGACCAACATTTGGTATATTCCCTTGTAAACAGGCGTATTATTTTCAGTTTCCCTACTTTTCCAATTTCTTTCTAAAGGTGTCCCAATAGGACTACAACCAACCATCCCAAATTTTTCTAAGAAGTTTAGGACATACTTCCGTTTAGAGAATAGAATGGCTTCTTTGCTTCTAGCAATTTCCTTATCCGAGAAATATTTCAAAGTGCCAACGTCTTTAACTTCAAATTCAGGCCTCAACAGATGTTTAACTCCAAATTATCATGTCATCCACATACACAATAAATATGGAATGTTTTCCATTTGCTGCATACTTTGTATATAGAGTATTACCAGCTTGTCCCTGTTTGTATCCAAACTGAATAAAAACAGAGCTTAATCTTTTGAACCAGGCCCTTGGTGACTGTTTCAGCCCATAGAGAGACATATTCTACACACCTTACGAGCTCCTTCTCCTACTTCAAAACTAGGAGGAATCTTCATAGTTCATACATATCTCTTCCTCTATCTCACCATTATGAAATGCATTTTTAGTGTCTAATTGCAAAATTTCTCATTCCAAGTTAACTGCAAGAAACAGCAGTACCCTCATGGAACTCAATTTAGCCACCGAAACAAATTTTTCTTCATAATCTTCCTATTAGTTTGTCTAAAACCTTGTGCTACCAGCCATGCCTTTACCTCCCAATACTTCCAACTTATCAGTAATTATCCATTTGCATCCTGTCACATTTTTGTTCTTTAGTAGCTCAAGAATATCCCATGAATCATTTCGTATTAAAGCCTTCATTTATTCCTAAACAGCAACAAAATATCAATTCAATTACTTGTGAATTATGATCACAGATGTGAAAGGTGATCAGATTTGTATTGGAAAGAAAACCTAAAGATCCATGACTATGGTGAAAAGCACCCAACTTCATATCCTAACATAGACTAGGATAGATATGAAAGGTGCACAAACAATTCATGCTGCTGAAATTCTTTACGAGTTCAGTAATCTTTTCAAAGAGGAAAACAAACAGATGTAAGGCCCCATAGAATAGAAGGATATAAAAGGCCACGTCATATAAGAAAATGAAAGAAATAAAGCACATATCAAGCTGTATATCTAATCCTACCTCCACAGTGAATAAATTTCAATTGAATAGAAGAGAGTAATACGACCATGTCGGCATGAAATTGCTGATACTCTCACAAGTCACACTAGATGCCCAACGATAACCAAAGAGAAATGAGAAGAATACTAGCAATCATATACAGAAATTTAGAAAGATATAATTTGGAAGCTAAATAATCAGACAGTTTTAGATAAAATTTGGAAGCTAAATAATCAGACAGTTTTAATTATCCTATTAAAAGAGTCACCCCAAAATTCAGCCAGGATTTCATTTTACCATTTGAAAAAATAATTCACCCCAAAATTCAGTCGGGTTTCCATTTTCCCATTTTCCCATTCGACAAAATAATTTCCATATCCACCAGTTCAAGTCATCCTCCCACAATTCTTGTTGATTGCAGGTAACTAACCTTTCTTGGCACAAGCATTCTGTGTCAAGAACACAATCACAGAGCACATAATGCTGACAGATTTCATTCAACTTGACATCAGCAACATTTGAGTTGAAGTATGTCACGATAAAATCACCAGCATTTTGTTTATTTGTGGTTGCACCAGTCCGCGTCTTATCACTAACAGCAAGAAGATCCCTCTCCTTAACCATCTGTGTCCCTCCCTCACTTTCTGCATCAGCATTGTTATTATTCATGCTGCAGTTTGAATTTTCTAATCTGCTTGTCTCATTGAATGTTTCCTCTGACAGTGAAACAACTCTTCGTCTTGCTTTCCTATAGTTTTTCTTGTCATCTAGACAAGTATGACCTGGCTTGATGAAACTAGAAATTTCTCCATCATGAGAAACAGCAGAAGCATTATCATAGTGGGAGTTTGGAAGCTTTGCAGTACTACATTCAGCATCTGCATCAAAGCAACATCTCTCATTTTTGGTCATATGAACTTGATCATAATTTCTAACCCTGTAGGAGTTTAATAATGAGTTCTATACCATGATTCAAGTATTCTTCATTTGACTGATCTCCATGCATGTTGCCATCACTAGAGCTTGTGTCACTATCAGATGACGCCATTGAAAAGGACTCAGCAGATAGCTGCAAAAATTCTTCCACCAAGTAATGCCGACGATGCAAAATGTCTTCTTGGTAATGAGGAGGTGACCGGGGGTAAGCAGAAGAAGAATGTGAGTCAGTGGTATCATCTAAAGTAGTCAGTGATGATATGCTACCATTTTCACGTACCGCATGGCCTCCTTGAATTGTAAAGGAATCAAGATTGGGATATTTAGCTTGCAGGAATCGACCACCAATGCCTTCATGTGAATACAACTTCTGATATTTCTGCCTTAGATTCACTCTCCCCATGCCTGGTAGAGCAACCCCACGGTGTGAACCACTAGATATATCCTTTGAGGAATTTTTAGTTTCCAAAAAATTCAAACTAGTATCGTCTTCTGAAAGTTGGAAAGAATGCAAGGAATGTCTTGAACTGCCGTTGGGATGATTCTGGATCATTTTATTTTTTGCACAATTTTCCTTCATGTGATGTAATGTATTGCATGCACTGCCATCTGCAGAATCATCATATTCATGATCCATCCACTCCTTAAATTCCCGCAACCAAAGTATAGAACGCTCTTTTTTCATGAATTCAACTTTGTTGATCAAATCAACTATTTCTGCATCATCATCAGAAATGATATTCTCTTCTTTACTTTGGACCTCATTATCACAAGATAACGACTCTTGATCAGAAGAAAAATATGAACTATCTTCTTCACACTCAATAGGAGCAAGTCGGGATATTTTCTTCTGCAAAAAGCAACACATTGTAGTAGCAATAATGCATATGTCAATATAGATATTTTAAATTCCTCTTCAGAATTAGATCAATGGTTGAAAGCATATTCAAATAAAATTGCAAAATAACATGCAAACAGGAATATATCATGTTTTCACATAGATTTGCAGCATCTCAACTTCAGTGACCTACCTTTTTCCTATTTCTGTTTTCTTCTCCTTCAGCACCATATTTTGCAGGAGAATAAAATCCATAGCTAGCAGGTTGCTTCTGCCTGCTGGCAATCACAATGTGCCTCTTCCAAAACTCCCTTCGGCTGATTTCTTTGTCATCTAATTTTAACTAATTAGCCATGAACAGTAAAGAATGAACGTTGTTACTCTAGCAGAACCAGATTTGAGGGGAGAAACTTCTAAAGCATCTTAAAGAATCACTTATTAGATGCAGAAAAGTTTTATAAAATCAGATAATAAAAGTTTAAAGAAAAAACAATTCCAAGCACTCACTTTCTCTGGATAAGCAAAATAGCTGAACACTTGTGCTCGATACCATCTAGCACAGCACAATGGATTTCCTTCCAACCACAAGTTATGTAGAGATGGAAGCAACGAGAGGAACTCCAGCTCTGAAAAATTGGAAATCATATTGTAGGAAACATCAAGCCCTTCAAGTGACTTCGAATTCTCAAGCCCACCTAACGTAGTTAGAGCATTACTTCTCAAAACAAGTTTCACAATATGACAGGAGACCTGCATATTTCAACAATGTTGTTGGATAGGTTTAAACTAATTCCTTTATAGAAGGAAAAAAATAATAGAAGTTCATATTTTAAAGCATTTACTGATAAACTAGGATAAGCCACTTTAAAATAGAAGAAGCCATCATAATTTTGTAAGAGAACAATTCAGCCAAAGGTATCCTTCATATTTGCATCAGAAAGAAGCATAATATATTGGAACTGTATTTCAAAATGTGTTTTTGGAGGAATGAGCTGGGCAGCAGGGAATTTACAGAGGCTGCAATGCACTTCACCGGAGAGATTCCTGCCACCATTCTCTATTATATTTTTTTCTCAAAATTGATGGACAACTGGAAGAGAAATGTGTAGCAAAATCATGTATATTGATTGATTGCATTGCCTTTCATTAATTTTCGTATTATATTAAAATATTGCATAAATTATGAGATTTAGAGAGTATCCCATAAATTATAGGATTAGATATGTTTTAGAATATCCCATAAATTATGATATTAAAATCATTAGTTCCCATTTATAGGTACTAGAATTTAGTATATAAGCTCAGCCCAGTGTAAACAATTCAATATAAAATTCCTATTCAAATTATGAGGAAATGAACTCTTTTTATGGAGCAGTTAACAACGTAGCATATAGATTTACGCCAACATCCTTTTCTTACCTGGATTTCTATAACCATGGACAGCTATGTAACAGCCAAGGATTTGAATGAGAAAGAAAAAAGAATCTGAGATGAGAAAAAAGAAAGAAGGAGGTGAGAAGAAAGAAGAATAACGATTTGATTATGATTGCCCCCATCCTCACATGTGAGACGTTGTAAATAGGAGTGAAAAAAATCAAGTAAGCTTTGGTGTGAACACTGTCAAAAAAGTGGGCATACCAGAGATACTTGCTGGAAGATCCATGGCAAGCCACCAATATGAGAAACAGAACCAGAACTGAGACCAAAAGCTATGCAGCTACTGGTAATGACAAGGTAGAAGGTGAAAATGTACCGGCAAGCAAAGGAGGAGGTTGAGTTGCTTAGAAAAATTCTGAGCAAGTATGATCTAAAAGCTGAAAAAGTGGTATCTACGAGTCATATGGTGAATACAGGTAACACATGCACTGCCTTGGGCGTTAAAACCCCGAATCATGGTATTTGGATTGTTGATTCAGGGGCAAATGACCATATGACCTGTGATAAATTTTTATTTGTTGATATTCAACCTTGTCAAGATCATAGAACTGTCAAGGTAGTAAATGGACAGGTTCTTAAGGTTGAAGGAATAGGAACTATTATAATAGCTGATAAATTTGTCTCAACCGGTGTTCTTTATGTACCAAATTGCAATTTTCCAACTCCAAGATATAAAAAATATTTATCTACATCCAAGATTCAAAATCAAAACAAAATTGCAAAATGAACCACAAACAAGTACTATGACATGCACAAGCCTAGAATCTCATAAGACCCCATGCTTAAAATAAACCTTACTAGTCACAAAAATAGTCAATACTGATAAAGAAACTTAAGCAACCTAAGATTCAACAGAAAGCTGACTCCTAGAAGATGGGTAATACCTGTATAAATCAATTTGGAAGTAGGACTTGCCCATTTGAACTAATGGGAAGACTGGAGATAGGCAAAGATTAAAGAATCTGTTTATTGTGAAGAGCATGGTACCCATGTTCCCCGGAAAAAAAAAAAAAAGGGGCAAAGAAATATAGTACACATGTTCAATTGTAACCAGACCAACCTAAGACTAAGTTGCTTTTACAGCAGTACTAAGGTTGAGCAACCTTCTTATCGAATCACTATTAATAAGCTAGGTATTGCTATGGATGACAACACTTTTAAAGAAAAATTTGAAGATACACAATGGAAAAGTAGCAGCTAAATTCTCAAAGATGAACCTCGACGCACAATTCATTGAAAAGTTGTCCCGCAGTAGAATATACAAAAGAATAATTGGAGGGGGAAATTTGAAAAGTAGCAAAATTGAAACAGGACAAGCGCTTGGACTTCAAAGCTAATAATAATGCACACAAATGTATACCAATTGAAGCTTTATCGTGAATTCTTACCTCACTAAATGGTGCAATTGTTCGTAGATGATTGAACCCCAGATCAAGGTGCTTCAGTTTGGAACACCTTCGTAGATTATCCACCTTCTCTATTTTATTCCGACTCAAATCAAGAGTTTCCACAGCTGGAAGAAGTTGCAAGGACTCGTCCATAAGAACCAAGTGGTTACATGCACATGATACAAATGACAACCGGTTCCATTGTGGAGAGTCCTTTATGTCAGCAATTCGACTGGCAAATACATGTCGTAATGCATCCTAAATTATAAAGGAACCCAAAACAGAAGTTAATATTTTATTTGATGCATTTCCATATTTGCACAATAAATGCAGAGTGCAACAAATTACTTTGAGAGAAGCACCACAGAAAGCATCATAAGAATGCATAATTGAAAAAAGTTGACACAAATTAGTCTCATCGGCAGTTCTAACAAGTCCTCTTGTTCATTTCTTTCTTGTCATTTTTCATTTAGGATTCAGCTACAATTGAACAAATCTCAACACAAAACAATTAACCATTAAAAAAAAACTCCATCGATTTTTTTTTTATTGCACCAAACCTCTTCATCGATCAGAAACTAAATTAAGGAAATAAAAAATATATAAATAAGGGGAAAATAAACGAATACACGTTACAACAGTAAGTTTCCTCCAGTCTTTACCACGTTCCACTACTCTCTCGTTGCTTTTCTCACACAAAAACCATATTCTCAATCATCATTTCAGAACTCAGCTTCACCTTATCTTGCAACAAAATTACACTATTCTCAACTCAAAACTAAAGGAGAAGAAAAAGAAGTAAAACTCACAGTAGAATTGTGACAGATGATCTTCTCTAAGGTATGCCTTAGCTCCAGCAAACCTTTAGCGGCAGACGTGGACAAATCGCATCCTCTGAGCTCCAACACCCTCAGTCTCCCAAACGGCAGCAGAGACAGCGGCGTAGGGTCTCGCAACGGCGACGGAAGTACAGAAACAACCTTCAAGGAAGTAAGCAAGCGAAGAATGCGACGGAGTTGCTCGAGAGCACGATGGTCGCCGAGGTCGGAGACGTAGGCTCGGAGATAGTCCACAGGAGCTCCGGCGAGAAGACTCTCGAGCTCGTGGAGGGCCTCGAGTCGCAATTGCACGTAGTGAAGGCCGGCGGGATTCAGCTTGAGTATTAAGCTGCCGTCGATCAAACCACCGGCCTGTCGCTCGACGAATTTCACCAGCTTTTCCAGATAACGGTCTCCGGTAACGATCGCCATGAAAATTAAATCAGCATCAAAAAGAGAGAGATCAGCCTCTCTCTTTACTTAAACTAATCTAGAAGATTCAATATCAAGCAGTTCACATGATATCAAAACTAAGGAGTTTGTGTAATGAAATGGAGGAGTTCAAAGGGATTAGAGAGAGAAACTGCCATTGTTATCGTAGCGAGATTTGAGAGAGAGAGTATAAAATCATTTTGTTTATTTATTTTTTAAAATAAATTTAGAGGCCGAATGATTGGGTTAGCGTTGGCCTTTGCTTTGTTTGGTTTATTTGTTTTTCCTAATTTGTTAATAATATACGGTGTACACCTGGCATACATGCACGTCATCTCATATTCAAAACCCGATTCTTGCTTCGACCCGACCCAAATAAAAGTTAAGATCACCGTGGGGTACGGTTTGACTTGATTGGATCAGTTGGGATATTAAAAGTAACACTGCAGGTTCTCGTTGTACCTTTTAAACGTAGTGGCGCAAGATTTTGTATTTTACATTAGTAACAGGGTCTATAATTATTTTTGAAATGGAGTAAATAAAGATAAATGTATGAATCCACTTGCCCATTAAAGTTTTTATTCAAAATGTAAATATATTAAATATAATATAAGAATAAAATTAACTAATTCTCAAAAGTATATATTTATATTTAAAATAGTAAATTTTAATACATTAAGAGAGTGCATTATTAATTATTAACAAACTAAAAATGATTTACAAGTAATCGATAAAAATAAAAGAATTAAAAGATTGTACGTTTGCTGATATTAATAATAAAAATGTCAAACTGCAAAAATAAAGTTGTAGGGGTGGATTTGGCAAAGATCTCTTTTGCTTAAATGATTACGAAGAAAACTTTGGAACCGTGACATTACGATCATACATCATGTCACGTTCTGTATATTTTAAAGCCCATAAGATAAGATTTGGTCCAAAAAGTCTTCTAAAGCATGTTAGAATCTTATGAAAGATTTTGGAAGCTTCTAGAACGTAATAAAAGCTTAATGAAGACTTTAGAAGCTTCTGGAACATGGTATAAGACTATGAAAACTTGTAGAAGCTTATAGAACATTATAAAAGTTTATAATGTAAAATATTGCAAAATATACATAACGTACATGAAGCATATAGAATAGTATAGAGTATTTTAAATGAGCATCGTAGACTGTTAGATTAAGTAAATCTTTTATGTTCATTCTAAAAATGAACGAATATATACCCTTTAGGGGTTGGCCTCATTTGTATCATAGGATCATAGCATTATTGGGAGAGCTCTTTAATAAAAGTATCTTTGCATTCTCCCACATTCCTTTTTTCTTTTAGCAAAGTGTTTTGTGTAGAAGTTGACTTGGGAAAGAGAGCGTACTCAAGTGTCAAATGAGCATTGGTAAAATTCCAAGCCTGTTACAAATGATATCAAAACATTGTTTAAAATCCTTTAGGTATCGTCAAGATGGATGGTTCAAGTGAAGTGACCATCCACGAAGGAAAGGAGGTTGAGAGGGTTCCTCCTACTAACAAAGGCAAGAGAGATAAGTCCACTACAAGGGATGTCATGGCTGAATTATCTGAGGGACTTATGATCCTTGCACTTGAGAATCAAGGTGATGAATGTCTTGTTTAATTCTTTAAGCGGTTTTTTGTTGTTAAAAAATTCTTGAACTACTTCAACAACTGTTTGCCTTACAATGATATAGTTTTCAGTAAAGACTAGGACGTTAAAATCATCAGGACGAAGAGCCTTACATTGAGCTAAGGAATTGATGGCTTTTTAATTTCAGTTGTAGATACAAGGAGAGAGAGAGTTTCCACTTCACTTAGAAATAACTTATACTGGATTGTTTTTTCAATGAGTTCAGGTGGGGATGTAGCTGATGAGCTTGCTCCAAGCAATTAAGTGAAGTAATTCTCTGCCTTAGAAATGAATTCAACTTGAGTATGAAGTTGTGAGCCATTGGATTCTAGTGTTACTATTATGTTGTAAGCCTTTCTTATCAAAACATTTGTGGAAGAAGGAGGTATTTCTATCTCCATCTTCCAACCATTCAATTCTAGATCTTTACTTCCATAATGAGTGATCAAATTCAATAGCTTGAATGAAGTTGGATGAAGTTTGTTTTTCAGCTTCTTGAAGGTAAGGGTTGGTAGATCAAGATACAAGTCATTCTGAGCTTTATCAAGACTATCTTTTGTAGTATTTAAAAGGTGATGCATATTACCAACATTTGCTTTTCGAAAAGCCTTGATTTCTTCTTGAATATAACTAAGCTTCTTAGAGCATTGAAATTGTTTGGTACCTTTATAAAAGGACATGACTCCTTTCTTTACTACATCTTTGAAACCTTGAATGTTCATTAGGTATTTGTTGAGTCTAAAAGGATGTTTGATAAGAGGTTGCAAAGAACTTGAATAAATAATAACAGGAGAATGGTCAAAAATGTTGGGGTTAGGAAAATAAGCATTAGAATTAGAAAACTATTGAATCCAAGAATGATTGGATAAGCCTTTGTCCAATTTTTTTCTCATAAAGGTAGAATCTTTATGTTTATTATTCTAGGTATAAAAATTTCCATCACTAGGTAAACCTGTGACTTCAATGTTGTTAAGATACTTCTTTAAATCTTCACATAGAGGATTACTAGAGTGGTTTCCATCTGCCTCATCAAGATGAATTGAAGTCACCTAGCAGTATCCATAAAGTGTTCATGCTTTTGTGAATTTTAGTGAGCTTTGTCTATAAAGAAACTCTTTGGTATGTATGATAAGAAGCATAGATGATGGAGATGTCAAGATGGATATTCAAGCTTAAGACCTTAACCTTTAAATGAATTATCTTATTACTAATTATAAAATTGAGGAGCTCAATTTTGTCATTGTTGTGAAGGACCAGGATTCTCCCATTTGGGTGTGATTTATGATTGGAAATTGCTTTCCAACATTTAGAAAGCAAAGTAAGAACACTAAAATGATTCCTCATCAATATGGTTTCTAGAATTCCCAATAGAGTGACATTATTATCAGCAACAAAGTTTCTGATAGTTTGTTGCTTGAAGAGAACATTCAACCCCCTCATATTCCAATTGGAGATGATCATGTTTTTGAGTAGAAGAAGAGGGGTTCTTCTTTCTACCTGATTTCCTTCTAGTGACTGTCTGAATACTAGAGGAGATTGTAGTTGGATCTTGACTCAGTTTCCTAGAATTGCATGCATCTAGACTGGAAGTGCAAAGTGAGTAATTGGTTGTGATTATGTCAATAGGATCAACAATTTCATCAGGTAAGCTCATAGAGTTATGCTTTAAGGAATCAACAACAGTCTCTTATGATAAAATATCAAGCTTAGTGTTAAGAATTTGAGGAATATGAGGATGTTCCTGACATTCTTCTTCTCGTATAAGTTCCCAATAACTGCCTAAAATGAATTTTTTACCTTTTGGCTTCCAATTTTCTTTTAGCTTTTGGTTAGGGGGCTTCCAAGTATAAGATATTTTAACTTTTTCCTTTACAAGCCCCAGGTTGTCATTGAATTTCATGATTGAAACTTCCTCAGTTAATTCTGTTAATGCATCAACAACAACACAAATCCTGGCAAAGTTGATTCTTTTAGTTTCAACAGTTGCTTGATCAAGGTGTAATGGTCTGCCTATAGAGCTAGCTAAGTAGCTCAAGCCCTCAGTTGTCTAATATTCTAAGGGAATATTATGGATACAAATCCATAAACGTAGATTGGTTGATTGATTTCCTTAAATTTCACTCCTAGTCTCCAAAGTTGGATGAGAAAAGGTTTGTTTGAAACATTTCAAGAGCCAACTTTAATAACTTCTGAGATTGATTCAGGTAAGTTAAATTTGAAAAAGAAGATATGATCTTTGCATCATTATAAGATCCTATGTTAGCCTAGTCTATCGCATCTAGTAACCGCCTCTTATTCCAATTATTGTTCGTAGCCCTCTTCTCCTTCGCTGCGCCAAACGCTGCAGCCATAGGACCAACAGCCAGCGTGATATTCACACATCTAACTGCTCCTCCCTTCCGTGTGCAACCATCATGTTCTTCAAGTTACTAGCCTCATACGTTGGTGATGGAGGAGCAACAAACCCATGCATGCAAAGTTGTCAATCAAGTTTCTAAGCTACCAAACTTTCTCCCACTAGCTCCAATAACACATAAAATTATATGCCTTTCTCCTCATCACTAGTAACAACACAACTTCATCTAATGTTGTTTTAATTTCCAATAGTATTACCTATCTTATTGTCTCAATATCTCTTATTCTGTCGACAATTCTTAATAAGTTTTAATGTATTTAGGTTACCAAATTCTAGTTTATGGATTTCAAATGATTAAGGGCTTTTAGGTTTATAAGGTATAGGTAAATCTAAAATTTTCATATTTTATGAACCAAAAAAAATCATTGTGAATTATTTTCTAAAAGTTGGATCTAATTCTAAAGTTGAGAATTAAAGTTTAGATGAAATTGATTTTAAGACTTAGGGTTTATAATTTCAATTCCAAATTTTGATCAATAACAATCAAACAATTTAATCAAGTTTAATAACAAAAGTTTCTTTGATGCCAATTTTGAGAAATCTGAACATATTTAGTTCACCACGTAGTATACTAGACATGAAACCTTTTTGTTTGATTTCTCAAAAGTCAAGATTATCGAAATTTTATAAAATAATTAACACATAAATCATAATAAAGCATGGATTATAATTAGTAACTTTTTCTAAAACTTGATTTTTAAAATTGGCTTATCTCAGCCACTATACCCGTATAAGTGTCCAATTTTTAACAATATTCAATTAACATGTAAAGAAAACTCAACAACTATTATAGAGAGGATTAGGTAAAAAGTGATAGTTTACTTAAAGTTTAAGCTTATTTATAACTAGTTTTGAATAATTTAGTAATTTAATTGAAATAAAATTTAATTTTAATTTTTAATTAAAATTACAATTAAAATTAATTTATAATTAAATATCAATTATGTTCATATAAATTTCAATATCTCATATTGATCTTTATTTATTAAATATCTTATATTTAATAATAAAGTTTTTCAAACTTTACAATCAAATTCTAACTTAATTAAATCATCTTTTTTCCCTTCAACGCATTCTTTGTGTATAATTTATTAAGTTCCTAAATATGTTGACAATATATAAAAAATTATAACTTGAATCATATTAAGGACTAAGTAAATTAAACTTCTTTAATTTATCTTTAATTATCTAATTAAATTATTTATATCTATCCAAATATTTAAGAATATCGAAGCGATTTTAACTAATCTTTTTGTGTATAATTTTTTTCGTATAATTCAATCTTTTCATAATACAATGTTCTGATTAGACATAAAACATGAATTTAAAATATACTCTATTTTGAGTCTTATCATTTTAATTTTCCAACTTTAGTAATTAATTATTTTAATGATATTTGTAAACTATTTACAAGGCATCATTTACCTTGGCTAAAAATTTCTCAAATCAATACTAATCGAGAATGACAGAACATTCTCCTAAATTACTTTAAAAAAATTAATCATAGAATGATCACTCACCTGCTTCTATATAATTCATGTAATATCTAATAATTATTAACTGAGCTATACTTGACTATAATATGTCATAAGTAGTATTAAAACATAATAATCTCTATATGAAATAACTTTAAAGATTTCAAGTCAAATAATTACTTATACAATTATTACAATTAAAATTTTTATAGATATATAAGTAATGTGCAAAATACAATTCTCATATAGAGTTAGTTGAGTAAATTTATTCACTAACAAACACCCATACATTTATTTAAGTTTCTTCATACTTTAGTCCATAAAATCAATTACTTCTTTAATAAAAAAGAAACAAAACGTGTGGTAATCTTTTTACGCTCTATTAATACCTAGTTTTAATAGAACAATAACTAGAAATAATTTAAGAATAATACATAAATGTAATACAAATCTCATAATTATATTCTCATCTTAATTGTACTTGCAGGTATATTTATTATATAGACTTTATCATGTACATCCAAATATATATATATGATAAAAATACTTTTAAATTATTTTGTCTCTAAATTATAGCCAATTGATTGATTATAAGACATAAATCAACAATTTTATCATTAAAGTGTCAACTTAATTTATTAATTTAAATTCAGCAAATATTGAAATAATTTAAAACATAATGGTTTTAAACATTGAATAAGAATAACTTTTAAATATCTACAAAAACTCTTCCATATATTTTTAATATCATTTTTATATCTTATATTCAATAAATACTATTTTAATAATATAAAAATGAAAAATAATAATAATAAATTTAAATCCTTAATAAAATATTAAAGGCCGAATATCCATCACTGATGAGGTCGGCTCTTCAATATTTCAAGAAATTTAACCTATTAATACTAGAGATGGCAATTAGTTTAGCTCGTTAGGGATAATATTTTCTGTTTCGGTTATAATATTCTTATTATATTCTATTAATTCATGTAAATTTGTATATAAGATTTAATGAAATAAAATTAAAAAGATTTGGTACGAGCTCATGGTGGATAACCTAGTCTTCCTAGAGTGAGATCAGAGTTGAACTTCAATGACGCAGATCAAACTCAATACTTGAATTAAAACCAAAACGAAAAATCATTTTGTGACAAGAGACGCAAGCTGAGCTACGGACTGGACCTCAGAGCGACCATTCAAACTTATAAACTTGAAATTCAGATTGATGAACCATGTCCCGTTAACATCGAATCAAATCGAGATGACCTTCAAGCCAAAGGTAACCCTCACTTATACAATGAGATTACCAACATCTTACTACGTAGGAAGGGATCAAGAAAGTTTGAAGTTTTATTGAACTTGTCCTAACATTGCTGCAGTGTTCCACTGCAGATTTTGTAACGGTGTTTTACTTCCATTGGTTGCTTTATTAGTTGAATTAATTATAGATTTATATGAGTCTCCATTGTAATGAAATGTAATATTTGAGCCCTTGATATATGTTAGATTGAAGATAGAAATAGCATGGAGTCCAGCTGCAGGGGAAGTAATTAATAGTTTGGTTTAAGAGGTTGGCTCACTCTCTGGAACCAATCATGTGTTTTTACAAGATAGACAAAAAATGTTAGTTATTCTTCAAAACTGAAAGATAACTACATATGATATAAAATGTCAGCCAAAATCATCAATTCGATCTCTGAAAAGAACATTTTAATATAGTGGAACTGGAATTTGGTATTAAAACGAAGTAAACAAAAGAGAAAAAAGAGAAGTAGAATTCACAACAGATGATTAAACTAAGAAGAGGCTAAGATCAATACGGATAAATATTATAAAGACGACAAACAACAGAGAAATGGAAAATATAAATAGAATATACGAGCACCTGAATGCAGAAGAAGCCGCATAGAAAAGGGGCAGCTAACTCTGCAAGCATAGGGTACTCGCGAAATTCGAATATCGGCAACTAAAAGGACCGATTGCAATATCTCTTCATTAATCGCATCGGTGACGCTTTGCCTTTCCAAAAACACAAACGCTATTAGATGTAAAAGCAGAAGACGCTTATAGCTTGCGGGTTGATGATTATGTATATGTGTGGAAACATAAACCCTAGCTTATGAAAGTGATGGACCTCTAACGTGGGGTTGCCAGGCCCATTAGCCCAATACCAGAATCTCCGGTACATACATTTGAGGAGTTGTTTCGAGAAACTAAGGCGTGAAATACAGGAACACGTGACCATGTGAATAGGTCTCGTATAATGGGTTATTGAACTTAAAAACATCACAGTCTGGATGTGTCCTTTAAATAAAATCCTTGCCCCCTCTCTTGATCATGCTTAAGAGTACTGTTTTGTATCAGCTGGTACTGGCCGGACGGTACCGTACTTATAATAATGATACCAGCCCTAAGTACTGGTTAGTACTGGGCCTTATTGCTCGGTACCAGCTGGTACTCACGATACCGAGCTGGTACCTTTCATTTTTCTTCATTTTCTCTCTCACTCTCTCTCACTTCGTCGCTACTTCCGCACCGACTCATCCTCTCCTCTTGGATCTCGCTGTTGTTGTTGTCCTCTTATCCACTCCTGACGGTTCGCGACGCTCTCCGGTGGTGCTTGGCTGCTCCTCTACCACGCGACGTCATCACTTCCGGTTGTCGCCACCTCGCCCGCTTCACGCCTCCCCCTGTTGCGGGTCGCCCACCAGCTCCACGCCTCCACCTATTGCCACCAACCAACATCTCCGACGACCACCAACACCAGTGACCACTACCACATCCGACAAATCACCCAGATCTGGACCCAAGTCACCCGAGACCCGACACCTATTGTGAATATTTCTGATAATTGTTGGGTGAGTTTTTTTTTTCAATTTTTGTTAGAATATTTATGATAATTATTTGTGACTTTGTCTTTATGTTGTGACCGAGGAATGAAATTGATGAGATTGTGAAGGATTTTAAGTTGTTTGTAATTGAGATGGCTTGAAGTTGGTTAATTGTTTGTGTTTGAGAATTAAGATCGATTTGTGGTAAATTGTTTCTGTTGGAGGAAGATGGTAAATCGTAACAAAAATGTGAAATTTGTGGTTGGTTATTGGTTCAGTTGGAACTTGGATTATGGTTTTGTGTTTTGGTAATGA
>JANQBM010000007.1:14237573-14252506 GCA_025594535.1 Erythroxylum domingense | reverse complement strand
GGAGATTAATATATTTGTCACACACTAGACCTGATATAGCTTTTGCCGTGAGCTTAGTGAGTCAATTTATGCATTCTCTAGGCCAAGAACATTTGGATGTTGTATACAGGATATTACGATATCTAAAAGGAACTCCCGGGCAAGGTTTAACATTTCAAAAGCAGAACAATCTTCAAGTCGAAGTCTATACGGATGTTGATTGGGCAGGAAGGGCAACTGATAGAGGATTAATTTCAAGTTATTGCACATTTGTTGGTGGTAGCTTGGTACCTTGGGGGAGTAAGAAACAAAGTGTTGTTGCAAGAAGCAGTGTCGAAGCTGAGTTTCGTTCAATGGCACATGGAATTTGTGAAGTTTTATGGATTAAAAGGGTACTGGAGGAACTGTAAAATTCCTATTTCAGTTCCTATGAAAGTGTATTGTAACAAAAAGCTGCAATTTCAATTGCTCACAACCCTGTTCTTCATGATAGAACAAAATATGTTGAGGTTGACAAGCATTTCATCAAGGAGAATATTGAAAATGGATTAATTTGTGCTCCCTATATTCTAACATCACAACAGGTAGCTGATATTCTCACAAAGGGATTACATAAGAGGCAATTTAATGTTCTGGTTACCAAGCTGGCTATGGATGACATATACAAGCCAGCTTGAGGGGGAGTGTTGGGACATATCCAACTGGATGTCTCCTAGATATTAATGACCCCTAAAAGTTAGCAAATTAGATCAGTTAGGATATTATGTACAAATATTAGGATATTATGTACAGATATTAGTTTCCTAGAATAGCCTCTTTATTTCTATACATACTTGTACCTATGTATTGACCTAGCGATATATTGAGAATAATATACATCTATTCAGAATTTCTGCACAAACATATACCAATAGAAAGGAGACATGTTCACAACCCATTTACCAAATAAAAAAACCTACTTTAAAGATATATTATTTCATTTAGCTTTACTTCTCTCAAAACTTTGTTCTTTCCAAAGCAAAAACCTCAGTTAATGTAACCGTCATCAGTTTGAGTATCTAACTTAATTATGCTGAACTTGTCCCAGGAACACTTCAACAAGCATCCCCAACTGTCTTATGGAAATATAGTAAATATCAACTCGAAAGATCTACGTCACCTCAATTCAAAAACAATCAACTAACAAAGACAAGGATCCGAAGAGCAGTTCACTGTTGCTGGGAAGTAATGGAGTATACTAAAATAATGTAATCAACAAAAAGGTTGAGACAAGAAATAATATAGAAAGAAGGATAGAAGGTTTGAAAATATTTTAGGGAACAAAAAGGAAACAAAAAATAGTTGACTTTCTCAAGGAATATAATAAGTAAACTTGGCAACCAATCATTGTTCTGAAAACATTCTAGTATCTACTTATGAGTACAGATTCCATTTCAAAGGTGACATAAAAAAGATCGAAAAATTGAACTGACTCAAGCAAATATTCCTTTCTACCAAAATCCTAGCACTACACCACCCTGAAGCTTAAAGAAAAATATAATAGAAATATTGCTGAAATGCACCTAACTAAATTAAAGGGAAGTTGAGCATTATAACAAGAATAAGCAACATATGACAGCTAGGGGAAATCATGCTTGCCAACAAAACATGATTAAGAAAATAAGACAACAATAGAAAGAAATGACAAAAGTATACAACAGATGCTCACTATTGCATTGTCCCTGTCATTTATCCAACATACAAGAAAGCTAAACTGAATCACCAAATTTAGCTAAGTGCAGCTCATCATGTCCTATTTATGTATTATTAAGCATACAAATGACATGAAATCCGGCTCAAGCATTTAGTACTTTTAACAGTAACAGTCTAATAACATAAATTCGGAACTTGTTTTGTTATGCAGTGAGGGTAAATGGCAGGTAACCTATCCTGACATCTTGGAGATTCATTGGCTCCATAGATTAACAAATCACCAATTAGGGTAAATTTTGCTTTCAAGATATAGTATCATTTCATCAATCCTGATCGCTGGACTACCATTCAACTAAAGATTTTGCAATACCTGATGCCCTCTTTTGTAAGTTTTCCTTGCATAGAAGCAATAAGAAGCAATGTCTTCATTGTATCCACCATCTGACAAACTTTGTAATTGCGGATTCAGAGCAGCTTCATTGCTTTCATTTTCAAAAGAAGTGTCTCTGACAGAATGGTCATAGATGGCAGTCTCTAAGTTTTCGGAGTCATTGAACTCCTCCCCAGGAGCAGCATAATTAAACAAGTCCCCAACAGGGCATAAACACCCAGCTTCATCCCATGGTATGTACAAGGTACGTGATGAAATCTAAAAGTGCAAACTCAAACGTTCAATAACCTAATCAAACATAACATAAAAATGAACCACAAAAATGTCAAATATGCGGCTGATTATATTGTTAACACGTCATATGTATTGAGTTGAATCAATTTTAGCACAAATTACTTGTAATAGGAAAACACATACGCTCATGTATAAACAAAGAAAAGAAAAGAAAGGAGAGAAGTCTGACAGTTGAAGACGCCCATAGCCAGGCCTTAAAAGTGAGAAGTTGAGGCTTAAGATGAAGCCTTTGCAGTAAGGACTTAGCTTCAACCCACTCCATTTTAGCCTTAGATACCGCCTTTTCAGCAGCCCAGATAGCATCATCCACCTACAAAAAGTAGTAACTTTAGTTTATGTTAAGTACAAATAAACCCCAAAAGAAAGAAAAGAAAAGAAAAGAGGAAAAAGAAACAGAACTTGAAGAGCTTGGATATGGAAGGAAGTGAAAGTAGAGAGCAAGAGATAAGTGCGTGGCAAATGAAGCAAATAAGGGAACCAGCGCGAAGAATTCCCTTTACCCACTTCGTACAACAAGCAAACAGTCAATATCTGCCATTGCAAATAACAGTTTTAGTCTAACTGATAATAAGAAAGAATAACAGGAAGGGAACGGTAGAATTTCACCTGGGTAGAGGATAGTAGTGAAGGGCGGGTGTGGATAGAGAAAGACAGTGTTTGATCTTGTTGGAGTAAAATGGGCGTTGAGATCAAAGCTGATTTTGGTACTCTTAGTATCAATTCTCCTTTCCTAAGTTGACGAACAGCACCCAGACCTCTCCTGATCAAACCCCAGACATATTCAATTCAATTATAGACAAATAATACAACACAACGGTAGAGCCACTCACCCGCCAGCATCAGGAAAGTAAGAAACAGAAAGTGAATGGCCCAAACAAGTATTGTTTGAGTTGGGAGAATCAGAAACTCCAAGTTTTGCTGCCCACTCCAACAAGTCCTTCAGCTTTTCTTCTTCGTCTCCTTCTGCTTCTCGCCGCTGTTCCATCACAATTTTCTCCCACGCCCAATTTCAATTCAGAAAACGACACATTCATAATTTGTGACAAAACGACTGCAAATTCATACTTGTATTCACTATTCACTTGAAAATAAAACAAAAACTTGGCAATTGAACAAAATGATTAGATACTGTCTCATGGAAAGAGAGTAACTTTTAGACATTCTTGACAGTATTTCGTTACCTTTCCCATTAAGATTGGCTAACTTGCATAAACCATATATCAAAAACCTTCATTCTTGTCTTTCTAATCAAGAATGAAATAAACACTTGTTTGATTCACTATGACTTATCTAACCTCGAATGTTTCAAAGTGGGTAACTTCAACTTCATAATTGTTGTACATGTTCTAATAGTGCAATTCCCCCTATTGATGATCACGGCATCCAGTATGGAAATAATTTTTATTTTGCAACTCCATGTCAACCTCCCTCATTAGAACACTAAGTACTTTTTCTTACCGCTGATACTCAATTCTAATATCATCACTAGCGTTATCAAGTGGTATCTTATTATCCTCAAAACCACTATTTGTTTCTACCACACCATCATCTCTCAATACTATTAACTCTTTTTATTAGGATAATATAAGGCTATATGTTATGTTCCTAAACAATGAAGCATTTAGCATAATGTTTCGAAGAGTTTGGTATAAGGTACTTATAGATGTGCATGAACTTAGTATATTCATACAAGTGTTATTCAAATTAGACATATCGGTTATTCAATCAAGATATATTTGGTTATATTTCGAAAGGTAACAATTCATTTTCTTAGGAAAACTTTTAAACAACTTAAATCAAAAGTACAAGATAATGTTAGAGGGGATTCTAAACTAAATTTTACTATTATATGATTTCTTGTTTGATTATTTCTAATGGTAATTAAATCTTTTAGTTTGATTTAGATTTAGTTTTAGCCACATAAACTTTTTATTTTTGATTAAATAATAGTAGGAGGGACAGACTTAGGAGTTACCTTTTCCTTATAGGATTAAATTTTGCTTATTCTTATACTATTGCAAAATAATATGTCTACTTTCTTGTAGTCTTATACTAAATAGTAGAGAAAATGAATCTAGTCATTTTATTTTCTTCTTGTATATATTCTTTTATCTATTTTAATCCTTTATTTTCAGTGTTCATACTAATGTGAGTTTAGGCATATGAAGCTTGGTGCATGACAAGAAGCAAACCTTATCTTGTTTGAACAAGACTCAAAAATTGAAAAGACACTTTTTTCACTACAAGAAAATTATAACTTATCGACGGAAAAATTATTATAGTAAATTAGCGATGGAATTTGATTATCGATCGATAAAATTGTCTAAAAAAAGGTATTTTGCGATGGACAAAGAGGAAAATTATCCTTGCAATTTTATTCGACCAAACTGTGAAGACCGTCGTAAAAATAGGCGACAATGGTTGGCAATAAAATAAGTTTCGAGGTGTACCGATGGAATAAATATCCGTCATGAAAAATGCATTCCATCGATAAAATTTATAGTTAAACGTCATCTTTGGGTCTTCGGCCTCAATGTTTTTAATAAAAAGAAAACACCTTTTAGTTTAACACCAAACGATGTCATTTTCATTTGATGTTAAACCCACCCAAAGACCCCCCCTCCCTTTCCCCTGCATTGTTTTTTCCTTGTTTTCGTCTTTATCTTCATCAGTCTTCTCCGTCCAGTGTCCGTCGTCCATGCTTTGCTTTCGTCCTTCGTCCATCATCTTCAGTTAAGTCAAGGTTAGTTGTCTATCTAGTAGCTCTCGAGTTTTTTTTCTATGAGAAATTTTGTTGTTAAACAGTTATATGAACGTCGGTTGGTTCATTTTTCTGTGAGTATTCTGCATTTTTTGCACTGTAGTTGGTTCATCATTTGTTTGGACGTGATTATGTTTGTAAATAATGGAAAAATACAGTGGTTTTGTTGTAAGGTAGAGATGAATTCTGGTTGCCTATGAATTGATCGATGAAATGTCTCTTAGGGATATCATATCTTGTTTTTCTAAAAATGAGAAATATCTCTTAGGTATATTGGTGAGACTTGGTTAAAAAAATGTCAAGGAAGTTAATTCACAGTTAAAATAATTGACAACTTTAAATATTAGTTAAATAGTTGCGATAATAGCTATTATTTTGTATTACTTAAAAACAATTGTTAAAGGGTTTTTTGTTTTCATGAAGTCATGGTATTGTTTGTACTTAATTGTGGTATTTACATATTAAAGTAAAGGTGATACACGTTTTTATACATCTATGGTATTTTGATGAGTTATCTTTTTTCACATATTGTATACAAAATATTTAATGAATTTTCTGTTCTCTTTAGTGTGATAGAAACTCACCAACCTTTGCCCCTCTCAGTAATTAATATTATTGATCTCTTGTGTTCTAGATTTCTCATCCTATCTATTTTCAAATACCCACCATTTTCTATTAAATGTTTAATTTTTTCCTTTAAATGCTCGCCATCCATTTTTCCTTAAAATACATGCTATTTCATTATGATGGTCAAGCAAAATGAGAAGACATGAAACCTAAAATAAAGTATGAAAGTGTTTATGTAAGGTTTATTCTTAATCAAAATTAGTTTTATGATAAGAAATGTATATCCATAAAAACATTTCCCCTTCCAACTTTATTTTTCTATCTCTCCACTGTGAAGGTTAGAGAACTTACCTAATTTTTGGAGATGGCAGGATCGTTGATTTGAATGCTTTAGAAAAATGGGCATAGTAGAGGAGATGCAATGATATATTAATTATGTAGGATGGACTAAATTCTTTAAAATGGAAGAGTTTTGCTATAATAAAATAGCTTCAAAAGTTTTATTAACTAAGTCCATAAAAATTTAGAATTGAATGATAAAGGTGCCGCTAGGTTTTTGCTATGAAACAAAAACTAGAACATGTCATTTAATGAGTTTGTAGTGAATTATGGGTTTTGATCCATATACCAAACCAAAGTTGTCCCATCTAAGGATAAACTATGATCAAATGATCTCTCTGAGGTAAATATTAAAATATAATAGGAATATATTGTAGGATAAATCCATCTATTCTCCCACTGGGTCCATAAATAGGGAAATCGTATATGTTGTTGTTCGTTACTTGCACTATGTCATCACATATTCCATTATAAGGAGATTTAAAAAGAATTACATGACATGGTTATACCTTGTAGTCTATTATTATATCTAAAGCCTATTATGGTGAAAACATCATGAAACCTTAGATTTTTCTTTACAACATACTTAAAGAATATGGAAAAACAATGAATATAAGCTATTCTCTAAAACATCTGCTAACCGAGTTATCATAGAAGTTTGATTGTATATGATAACCTCACGAATTTGACATTTGGTTCTTTTACATTTAACATAGTCTTTAAGGTGATAAAAGTGGACATGGTGAGAAAAGTTAGTAATGAATATATGTTAACTTGGAGTATATGATACCTAGTTGAGATTATAGACTCTCCCACACACCAAAAACTAATCAAACTTATATAGGACAAGATCTAGGTACAAATTAAGATCAATGTGATATTGAGGAAACTAAAAAATGCTTTGATGTCGTTGCAAATCGTCTGAACCAATTAAAGGAGCAGGTTTCTCATTATCTTATTGATAAGAAGACTTCCAAAATACCACCATATCTTTCACCTAATTACTTTCCTATAATACCTACGAATGCCAACTTTACTAATAAAAAGAGTTGCAATTCTACTTTTCATTTATTGATGGTTTAGCTTAGTGATATACTTATAGCTAGAATTTTGATATTTTTATGTATTCATTTTATCATTCTATTTCCTTTTTTTTAAGTTAAAGAATTTGACTAATATTTCCAAAAGTAAAACAAGTGAAAATACAATACAAGCCTTGAAAAGGCCATATCTAATTAGAGCTACAACATTCTAGTTACAACTTGACTATGATAATATTAATTAACCCATTAGTATCAGAAGCAGGTATCTTATAATCTCCATGTAGCTTCAATACCTACCTATAGGGCCTTGCATTGTTATTTTCTTACCATACACTACCAAAACTACATTGATTTATTTTGTAAAACTTGCTTTTATATTATTAGATACTTTAGTAATTGTTGTTTTTCTTACACTGTGTTTTCTTTAGTTGTGTTTGTTTGTAAGGTAAAAATAAATTCTAAATGTCAATCATCAACACCTTGGTAATGGAGGATATAGAAAAGGTCTAAGAAGCTTCTAGTCCCCATTAATTTTCCTCCATTTACATTTCATCTTCCCTTTTTTCATTCTTATATTTTGAAGCTTTTTATCCTTCTTATGTTCCTCACTTTTTCTTTACAATTTAATCTATAAATCCATGAAAGTCAAAGATCACATTTTCATATAAATTTTTAGTTCTTTTAAAAACAAAGGTTTCCTCTTATTTTTAATAAGGACATTGTATGCAATGGATATAAATACAAAACTATTAAATAAGTGTATTATATTAAATACGAAATTTTCTCTTTCACAGGCCCTATTTTGTATTGAAGAGTGTCGCTAATCGTCCTACCTCAACTTTATTCTTTGTAGTCTATGATTGTCTGTTTATTCAGATAAGTCGTCCAACTAATGTCTACCATATGTTTTGCTTTAATAGTACGAGTATTTGATTTTGGGTTTTGTGTGAATGCAAAGGAGGTCTTGATTTTGTGTTGTTGTTTAGAATATTCTTATAATCATTGATGAGTTTTTATGTTCTTCTTTAATAGTCTAAGGTTATGTTTAGGTTTTGTTTGAATCATTGATGAGTAGATATATGAATTACATAAGTATTTATTGTATGTGGAATTAGTTTGATCTCTTATGGATGATCTAATGCATAATAAACCCTTAGGATGGTATATAGGCTAAAAACCCGTGATGCGGCTCCCATAAGACTTATCGGTGAAAAATTCCATAAGTTTAGGAGTCACAGCAAGAACTTGCTTTCTTAATTCACAGATGTAAACAATTCCACGTACCATAATGCTTATTTAAAATCAAACTTTGGAAATGACTTGTAGGTTATTAATTCAAACATAAAGACTTAAACTTCAATGTGATTAACTCAAACTTAGTATTAACATAAGAAATTCACATAATTGGCATGTTTGCATAATAAACACCTAGGATAGTATATAAGCTGAAAATCTATTATGTAGTTCCCATGAGGCTTATCATTGAAAAATTTCATGAGCCTAGGAGTCACAACAAGGACTTGCTTTCTCAATTCACAGTTGTAAACAATGTCACGTAACATGGTACTTATTTACAATCAAGCTTCGGAAATAAACTTGTAGGTGATTAATTCAAACATAAAGACTTGAACTTCAATGTGATTAATTCAAAGTTAGTATTAACATAAAAAATTCACGTAATTAACATGACAATTCTTTGTATAATAAACCTCTAGGATGATATATAGGCTGGAAACTCATGATGTAGCTCCCATGAGGCTTATCAATGAAAATTTTCACAAGCCTAGGAGTCACAATCAGAACTTTCTTTCTGGATTCACAGTTGTAAAAAATGTCACGTACCATAGTGCATATTTAAAATCAAACTTTGGAATGAACTTGTAGGTGATTAATTCAAACATAAAGACTTGAACTTCAATATGATTAATTCAAACTTAGTATTAACATAAGAAATTCATGTAATTGACATGACAATTCTTTGCATAATAAACCCCTAGACGGTATATAGGCTAGAAACCTATGATGTAACTCCCATAAGGCTTATTAGTGAAAAATTCCACGAGCCTAGGAGTCACAGCGAGAACTTGATTTCTCAATTAACAAGTGTAAACAATGCCATGTACCACTTTTTTAAAATTAAACTTTGGACATGAACTTGTAGGTTATTAATTCAAACATAAAGAATTGAACTTCAGTGTGATGAATTCAAACTTAGTATTAACATAATAAATTCACTTATAATTTACATGACAATTCTTTGTATAATAAACCCCCAGGATGGTATATAGGCTAGAAACCTGTGATGCAGCTCCTATAAGGCTCATCAGTAAAAAAATTCATAAGCTTAGGAGTCACAACGAGAACTTATTTTCTCAATTCATATGGTGTAATAATGCCACGTACCATAGTGCTCATTTAAAATCAAACTTTGGAAATGAACTTGTAGGTGATTAATTCAAACATTAAAGACTTGAACTTCAATATGATTGTTCGATGTAGTGTTGTATTTATATATGTAGTGTCTGTTTTTTACTTCTTAATGCCACTTTATACAGGACATTGGTTGGCATATTGTTTTATTTGACTGATACTCACATATATTGAGTTTTCTAATTGTGAACTCATATAGTGGGATATGTTGGTTTCAATTTGGAGGGAAAATGGTCAAAGACCTGTAAAAACTTAAGGGATATTCTATAAAGTAAAGATTAAATGTTCTGTAAACTTAGGGGAAATGTAGGATACTAACTATGAAATCACTTATTTTAAATAACTGTTTTGCAAAAATGAGTAATGTCGATAAATCTTGGATGTATAGATGATTAACACCCGATGGTTTTATTAATCCTGAGTTTTTCGAGGGAGCTAAAGCTTTTATTCACTATGTATGTTCTCAACCTACATGTATGGATGGTTCAAATATCAGATGCCTAGGTAAAAAGTGTAAACATATTCTTTTTCTTCCTATTGATGAAGTGAACCTCCACTTGTTAGGAAAAGTGTTTGTTCTAAATTATTTTAAGTGGACACGACATGGAGAGCCATTAATTTGTAACACCTCAAGGGATAATGAAATACACTCGTCAATAAATGTGGATGAGTTTGAAAGGGAACTAGATTTATTACAAATAATACAGATGCAACTGAAAATCTTACACTCAAATGGTTTATGATACAGCCGGTTATAACTTTCAGGTAAATATAGAAAATCTTAAACAAGAACTAAACCCAAATGTAAAAAAGTTTTTTGACTTCTAAAATCAACTGACTAAAAATTATAGCCAAATTATGAGACCATGACTCAATTATCTTTAATTGCTAGAATATTGAACATAAAGTCTGAAGGGTATATTTTTTATCTAGGTTTGGATAAAATTATTGCTTGGTATAATGAATCATTGCCTCCTGATAATATAATGGTTTATAATTTCTATAATATGAAAAAACTTATTAAAGGTCTTAGTTTGCCTGTTGAAAAAATTAATTGTTGCAATTTTAGATGTATGCTGTTTTGGGGAGATGATGTGGGATTACAAGAGTGCAAATTTTGTGGTCAATCTAGGTTCAAACCTAGAAAGCATTCTATAAAACATAAATTAGTACCCTAGAAGCATATGTATTATTTTCCACTAACTCTGAGACTTTAAAGACTATATGCCTTTGATGTTACTGCATCTCATATGAGATGACATAATGAATATGAACAGGAAGATAGAATAATGAACCATCCATCTGATGCACTCACATGAAAACATTTCAATAACACCTATTTTGTGTTTGCAGCTAAAAGTACAAATGTTTGGTTGGGATTGTCGATAGACAGATTCCAACCTTTTGGTCAACTCAGCCAACAATATTCATCTTGGACAATCATAATTGCTCCTTATAATTTGCCTCCAAGGATGCCTTTGATGTTAATCTAGGTTCAAACCTAGAAAGCATTCTATAAAACATAAATTAGTACCCTAGAAGCATATGTATTATTTTCCACTAACTCTGAGACTTTAAAGACTATATGCCTTTGATGTTACTGCATCTCATATGAGATGACATAATGAATATGAACAGGAAGATAGAATAATGAACCATCCATCTGATGCACTCACATGAAAACATTTCAATAACACCTATTTTGTGTTTGCAGCTAAAAGTACAAATGTTTGGTTGGGATTGTCGATAGACAGATTCCAACCTTTTGGTTAACTCAGCCAACAATATTCATCTTGGACAATCATAATTGCTCCTTATAATTTGCCTCCAAGGATGTGTATGAATGAGGCATATATGTTCTTGACGGTAATTATGCCAAGGCCTACGAATCCAAGGCATAAAATTGATATATTCTTACAACCATTGGTACCTAAATTGTATCATGTTTAGGAATTTGGTGTGGAGATATATGATGTGTCTCTCAAACAAATTTTTTATTGAGAGCAACTTTGATGTGGACTAATAGTGATTTACCTATGTATATTATGTTGTTTGGATAGAGCACAGCAAAAAAATTGGCTTGTCCTTAATGTAACAATGTGATAGGATTGAATCATCTTATATTTTCTTATGCATTTCAATGTCTTTTCAATCCTATTGTTGAGTTTAAATAGTCAATTTGTGTTCATCTTGTGTTTACATATAGATTAACGGAGTGAACACAAATTTATGCTAAAAGGAAGAAGTTTGACAAAGTTTGGAGAGCCATCCATGGAGGAGAAACCATCAAGGGCATTCAGAGGAGAATCGAAGAAGGCTTGGGAAATAACCCAGGGCCAAGATCGTGATAGAAGCTTGATCCCAGGGCCACAATTGTGGGGAGTCATCCACGATTGTGACAAAGAGCAGATACACTAGCCATAATCATTCACTAAAGGCCACAATCGTGGCCTGCGCATAGACAGACGCAGACGGCCTTCCAAACTGAAGTTTTTATAGGGCTTTTATAGTGGCCTACGTGTAAACAAACACAAAAGGCCTTTCGAAGTTAAGTTTTTAGGGGCTTTTTAGACTTTTGAGGCACAAAAAAATCCTAAGTTTTACCCTAAATGGAACATACTACAAAAAGAAAAAAAAGGACCTAGAGAGGAGGCCTCCAATCTGCCACTTCTAGAAAAACTCTAAGAAGAGAAAGAGACTCCTAAAAAATCTTCATTTTTTTGAAAGCTCTAAGAAGAGAGGAGGAATCAATAGAGAAGTTTTTATTATTTTCCATAATCTTAGCTATTCTCTTTCAATTTCAATGCTTTATTTTCATATCCATTCAATTAGTTTAAAGCTTTCTTTGTGTTAATCAAGTTTTTACATGTTCTAGAATATTTAGAATGAATGTTTGATGGAATTCGTAGTTAAACTTTATGAATTTTGTATGGGATGTTTATGTTATATCAATGGATGTTTATTCCCTTAATTTTCTAGTTTTAATCTTAGTTGTTTGAACTTATTTATGTGAAATTTCATATCTGAATTTGTTGAGTATTTGAATGTTTAATGGTTTATGTTATGGGTTTTTGTTATTTGTGATGCTCTTGATTAATTTGTGCTTAAGAGTTAGGATTTATGCATGTTCTTAGATTCATGATCAATTAATTTCAGTTTTTGTGTAAGTTATGTATGCTGGAATTTTCATTTGATGCAATTAGTTTAGAGTTTGTAGTTTGGGTCATGATTAGTCATTTGTTAGCATAAAGAGTTTTGATTTATGTTTAGTTAGTGTTGAATTTCGATTTTTATCACTTCGTTTATAATTTCTAGTCTTGGTTTTATTTAATCGAGTATGGGTTTTGTTTATTTAATAACAATTATGCGTAATATGAACATGTGTGGCTAGACTAATTAGGGGCTTGGAGATATTATAAGGATGAAAGGATGGAAATTGTAAGAATGGAGTTCAATTTGTCTTAAATTAGTGCTTGTAGGTCTAGGTTGGTTTGGGATTTAGGATAAATATCATGAATTAGGAATTGCTTATAGGTTTGATCACCCTTTAGGTAACTTTCTAATCCGAAGGCTAGGGTTGAGCTTGTGATATGTAATAATCCATAGTGATTCTTCGGAAGCAGCAAATAGGTTAGTTAAATTTAGTAGGATATTTAATCAACTAATCTAGGATCCCATACCTTTAGGTTACACCTTCTGAGTTTATGAGTAGGTGGCCTAAGTTAGCTATTTCATAGTACCTAATGCATCTTCGCTATTAAACTTAGATAGCCTATTCGAGATTATAGTGGAGATAGGGGTATTTCTAGAGCTTATTAGTTTTGCCTATTTTAAAGAAATTAAGGGTTCGAGAGCTTAATTGAGTCCATAGGCTAACACCATGATGAGATTCCCCTTTTGTTTAAATTTAAGGATCGATGAACATCCCAGAATCCCAAAGATATCTCCAACCCACTTCTTTACCATTGTTATTAGATTTTTATAAATTTGCTTTGTGCTTGTCTTTTTAGTTACGGTTATTGCATATTAGCTGTCTCGTCTTCATCATTTCAGGGTGTTTTGTTTTCTTTTGTTATAATATTTGAAATAGCATTTGCATCCCAGTTCATTGTGATTCAACCCTAGCTCACCATTTACTGCATAGTTTGGTAATTAGGAATTTATTATTTGGTAGTTAGCGACAGGCTCTTCAAATTTTTGGCATCGTTGCCAGAGAGTTGGCATATGTATTATGTTGTTTCTTGTGTTGTTTTTATTTTTGTTTTTGCTGATCTTTTTCATCCTTTCATCAGTTTGTATGTCCCACAGTTCCTCAAAATGAGTAAATTTGCTAAGGAAAATAGAAGTTCATTACTTTCTCCACTTAACCCTTTCTGTTTTTCTCCTATTGCAGGTCATACCATATTTCGTCAGAGAGAGCAAGGGGGTAGTTATTCCTTATCCTTTGAAGATGAAGTCAACGGGAGTTTAGACGAAACAGAGGAGATTGTGGAACCTCATAGCGCACCTTAAAAGACCTTGCAGCTCCTTCTTTCAACCCCAATCTACTTTATATCAATTATCCGAATAATGAGCTAGAAGTTGAAATTAAACTTGGATTGATATGTGCATTGCCTACTTTTACAGGTTTTCGTGACACCAACTCATTGAGATCGGGTTACATCACCGATCCCAACAAGTTTCTGAAGGAGTTCCATATTGCATGCTCAGGTATGAAGCTAGCGGGAGTCTCAGTGGAGCAATTCAAGCTAAAGGCATTTCGCATTGCCTTAGCATATACAACCAATGAGTGGTTGTGTGACTTGCCTGCTAGCTCGATCAACACATTGGAGCAAATGTAGTAAGCGTTTCTAAAGAAGTACTTCCTTGTCTCAAGAGCTGCTAACATTAGGAAGGAGATCTGTAACATTCAACAAGACACATGGGAGTCTTTGCATGAGTATTAGGAGCATTTCAAGAAGCTCTGCAATAGCTTTCCAAACTATCAAATAAGTGACCAGTTATTAATTCAATATTTATATGAAAGGTTGCTTCCTTTAGACAGGAATATGATAGATGTTGCGAATGGTGGAGCTTTGGTAAACAGGACACTGGAGGATGCTAAGAACTTAATAGCAACAATGGCAGTGAACTGCCAGTATTGGGGTAATCACAGTAAGGCTTCCTCCTTGACAAAGCAGGTGAAGGAGGTCTCCATCTCCGAGTTGGAGTAGCAAGTTGAATTTGGCTTCCTTAGTGCAGCAAGTAGAGATAAGAAAGGAGCCTACTAATGTAACATCCCCTCGCCTATGGGAAGGGTAAAATAATAATTTGGAATGGGTTAGGAGAGATTAAAATTTTATTACTATGTTTATGAATTTATATATGCACATGAATAGTGAATTTTGCACATGTAAATGATTGTACATGCATTCATGACATTTTTTCGGTTAATTGT
>JANQBM010000007.1:14193900-14211655 GCA_025594535.1 Erythroxylum domingense | reverse complement strand
GCATGAGATGTGGTAATTTACCACATCTGGACCCGTTTCTTTGGTCCGACCCGTTCTCTGGAAACGGGATGTTACAGGTAGGCATTCGCTACGTGTCTCGGAAGGCTCATGTACCGCTTCATTACTTTACACTCCAAGGATAGATGAAAGACTTTCCATAGCAGTTGATCTAGAGAAGCACCCACTGGTTTCATACTCTTGCAAATCATAGATAGTGATTGCAAGTGGATGTAGGGTTCTTCTCCTATCAAAATATGAAATTTAAGAAGATAGTTAATAAGAAATCCTTTAATCTTAAAATTCACATCAAAATTAGGGTAAGCAGTAGTAAAAGGATCATAATTCACATCAGATGTAGTTGGTTCCCTAATAGTCCTCCTTCTAAGGATGCCATTGTGCTCACTAACTCGCTCCTGCTCCCCATTCCCTCCGTTATCACCATTCCTAGGTTGGTTAGCATTAAGGTTAGGGTTTTACAGATTAGCTAGATTTTTAGCCATTATCTCACCTTCTAATGATTCACTCTCACTGCTTAATAGGCTAAACTCCACTGAGATAGTCTACTCTTTAACAACTACCTTGCTTGTCCCTTATACTCTCTTCTCCTTTCTAATTTTTCTCAAACTTCTCTCAATTTCAGGGTTGAAGTGTAGGAGTTTGGTTTTTCGGGGCATGTATGGGAAAAATTCAAAAAAGAATAAAAGTGAACAAAATTGACTTGCAAGCTTACAAAGTCAAGTAAAAAGATCAGATGTAATGGACACAAGTGTATGTGTGTGTAAAAGAATGTATGCATAGGTAAAGAAAATTTCAAAGTTATGTAAGAAAGTTGGCCGCGACGAAGTCAGGAGTTCGCCGTGGCGAAGTCAGGAAAGTTGGCCCTGATAAAAGTTCATAGAAAACAATAAACAGACTCTGAACTATGGAGATGTAAAATGCTAAGTATATAAAAAATGGAAAAAATCAGTATCTTCATTTGTATATCCAAAAAATTTGATGCTATGCAAAATGTAAACCTATAATATTAATAAGTACAAAGCTAAACTATCTAGAATACAATCTAAAAACAAAACTCTTAACCGCACTTAGCAGCAAAATGACAGAAGTTAACATAGAGAACTAATTTCTTGGTTCCCCGACAACGATGCCATTTGATTCGCACGTATTCGTTAAGCCTTTAGAGGTTGAATCAAAACAATCCAAGGATTACTCTATAGGGTGCAACCCCGGGTTGTTCTCTTAATCGGAACCTAAAATGAATGAACCTAAGTTAACATATGTGCCATGCTATGCAAGCTAATTTTTTGATTTTTGAAATCAATAATTAAACTAATTTGAGTTATAAAACAAATTTTTGGATTTTTGTGTTATAGAAAATAGAAAGATGAAAAACAAGAGATTAAACAGTGATAGGATCCTCTTGAAAGTGAGCTCCAACTATCATGGTTCGAAGTTGATTTCAACTAGAGTAGGAATCACTAAGCTTCAAAATGGTAAACCTTAAAGTACTCTTTAAGTCCAGAATCTTAATCAACGGGACTCCATTTCTTAAGATCCTATTAAGTGCTCTTAGTGTGTGTAGTAGGGTCAGCCAATGCAATAGGTCAAATGAAATTTAGAATCAACTCAATATCAAACATAACCATGCAAGATAAGAGAGAATCAATAAGATTACAAATAAACATATATGAAGCTTCATATATTTAAGCTCAAAATTCTATATAAACCGATCCAAAGTACATATAATGAATATCCAACATTTGATTAAACTATAATCAAGTAGCTCAACTACAAATCACAAATCCTAGACCTAGGAATTTATAAATTCATAGCTGAAACATGGATTAAACTACTCCCCTTTTAAGCTTATTAAACTCCAGCCATTGCTACACCTTCAAGAGGAAAGGAAATGCCTAGCCACTCATTTCACTTAGAAGCTTCACAACTGGGAATGAATTTACGTCACCCATAGTGGAGATTTGATAGTGAAAAAATGGAAGAGATTAGGGTTAAATGAGAGAAAGATGATAGGTGGTCGTGGGTGGTTGCTCTCCCTAGTCCCCTCTGTCCGCTTATCCTGAAAATAAGGTTTTTAATCGATATTTGGGTTGGTTTGCATGGATGGGTAAGTGAATTTTTTGAAAATGTTCACGTCTGGGTTGTTGATTCGAGGGGTTCGTCGCGACAAACTTCCAAGTTTGTAGCGGCAAACTTTTCCCTAGAGATTTTTTTTCTTCATCTTGTGACTTTGCAATTTCTTGGTCTTCACTCTTGGCTCTACTCTTAAGTGTCATGCAATGAAAAGAAATAGTTTGCAATATGAATTGTCCTTGAAACCAAGTGAGTACAATTACTGACTAATTATGATTATTTTACCTTCAAATCACATTAATTCAAAACAAGCACTCTTAAGCTAGATTAAGCACAATATCCAACAAAAAGGGTCAACAAGTATAACGAAGACCATGAAAATATCACTAAATAATACAGAAAACTTAGGTTCATTCAATTACCAACAAGGATTGATAGATTTGTAGTGTATAGTGATGCCTCGAGATAGTGGTTAAGGTGTGTACTTATGTAGAATGATAAGGTAGTAGCCTATGCTTCTAGGCAATTGAAGAAGTACAAATAGAACTACCCTACCCATGATCTAAAATTGGCAGCAGTAGTTTTTGCATTGAGAATATGGAGGCATTACTTGTATGGTGTTCCCTGGAGGATTTTCATGAATCACAAGAGTCTATAATATTTGTTTACTCAAAAGGAACTAAACATGAGGCAAAAGTAGTGGTTAGAATTAATAAAAGATTATGATTGTACGATAGAGTACCACCCTGGAAAAGCCAATGTGGTGGTTGATGCCTTAAGTAGGAGACCTACCAATTAAATAGCACAACTGAAGATGATGTATCTTCCACTTCTAATAGAAATAAGGTCTCTAGGAGTGAGATTGGATATGACAAACTCAGCGGCATTAATTTCTACCTTTCACGTTCGTCCCATCTTGGTGGATCATATTAGAGAGGGACAGAAACAAGATCCACAGTTGATGAAATTGAAGACAGAAGTTAAGACTGGCAGAGAATGGATCTTATCATCAAGGAAGATGGTATAGTGATGGGGGGCAATGATTATATGTACCAAATGTAGAAAAATAAAAGAAAAAATCATAAAGGAATCTCACTCATCAGCTTACGCTATGCATTTGGGCAGCATAAAAATGTACCATACTCTCAAAGAGCACTATTGATGGAGACGAATGAAGAAGGAAATAGCAAAGTTTGTTTCTAAATGTCTAACCTATTAGCAAGTAAAAGCATAATGTCAGAAGCTTATGGGATTAATGCAGCCCCTCCCTATTCCAGAACGGAAGTAACAGAAGATTACTATGGCCTTCATAGTAGGACTTTCATAGAGTTAGAAGGGGCATGCTACTAGTGGACATGTTAATAAAGTCCGCACATTTCCTTCCAATTAGGAATGATTATCTATGGTACATCGATTTCTATTGTCTCAGACTATGACCCTAGTTTTGCATCAAGATTTTGGCCTAATTTACAGAAAGCCTTAGGTACACGTTTGGAGTTTAGCACTGCCTTTCACCCTTAGATAGATGGCTAGTTAGAGAGAACTATTTAGACACTTAAGGATATGCTTAAGTCTTGTGCCATGGAGTTCAAGGGGACTTGGGACACACATCTACCACTGATAGAGTTTTCCTACAATAACAATTATCAAGCCAACATTGGCATGGTCCCTCATCAAGTGCATTATAGAAGAAAATGTAGAACTCCAATGTGTTGGGATGAGGAAGTTGAAAGGAAACTGGTAGGTCCCAAACTTGGTCAGGTAACAACAGATAAAGTTCAGATTATTCGGGATAAATTAAAGATATCTCAAGATAAACAGAAAGGCTATATGGATAATTTCCACAAAGATCATGCATTCAAAATTGGAGATAAAGATATTTCCCAAAATTTCCCTTTGGAAAGACATACTGAGATTTGGGAAACGTGGTAAATTAAGCTCACGTTATATAGGACCATATGAAGTTATGGAAAGGAATGGATTAGTGGTGTATCAATTAAAGTTAACAAACAAACTTGCGAGGATTTACAATGTCTCCATATGTCTATGCTTCACAAATGTCTAGCTAATCCATTTTATGTAATCACAAAGCAATAAGTGAATTTTAAGGAATATTTGACTTTCGAAGAAGAATTGGTGCAAATTCTAGACCGTAAAGACCAGCTTCTATGTAATAAGATTATTCCTTTAATTAAAGTGTTGTGGAGGAATCGTGCAATAGAAGAAGCCACATAGGAGAAGAAGCCACATGTGCGCATTATATCCCTATTTATTTTGAGCATGTCTTTGTACACTTAGTTAAATTTCGAGGGCGAATTTTTTGTAAGGAGGGGTGATTATAAATGCCAAACTTTTCCTTGTACGTGTTTATAAAATTTCATTTTGAGTGAATGATTTTTCTAGGTGAATATAAATTTTATTTTCACTAAGAGGTGAATTGAGGACCTGACCTGAATGATTTGACAATACTTGAGACAAGTATTAAAGTCAAATGATAGTCAAAAAATATTGGAGTTGACGGGATATAAATAGACCAAAAATAAATTCGATTGGATGGATTTATGATAGATCAAGTCTGACCTGGTTTTAAATTATCGTGGAGTAAATTGGAAGCATTTTTGGGATGAAACATAAGAACATAAGCCAAGTAAACAAAGCATGAGAGAATCATCCATAGTTAAGGACACTTAATGTAAATCGATCCAATTTAGATGTTAATATGTTTAAGTGCAACATGTTAATAAGTGAACATGAAACTCCTACTGAAATTGGATAGATTTTTCTTAAGCCACTTAATTATTTTAGACAAGAGATAATACGTGTACATGTAGATGAGCTTTAAGTGTCAGCTATCATGTACATGAAGGGGTCTCATTATTTTGGAACAAAAATGAATGAAAATCTGATGCTGCCATGTTCATGAAGGAGAAGATGTCAGGGACATAAAATTCATTACATGTGAGGCCAATACATGGTGTGGATGTGTGTCATTTTAGTATGACAAAATCAAAACAACTTGTTATATGTAGGAAATAAGAACTGTCATGGATGATGTAAGAAATCAATAGGTTAATTATACAAAGATAGGAAGAGCTAGCATAGTGGATAGCTATTGGAAACAAATCATGCAATGTTTTGGATAGCTTTCTATAACATGTAACTTATACAAGGATGATGAAGGAGCTACTCCAACATCATTTTACTACTCCTTTAGACCAGAATTGATGATGGACAATTTTAGCTACTCCCTTCATGCATAGATCTTCCAAGTTTTTATCTCTAGGAAATAATTTATGCATGGTTCTTAAACTTCCAACTGTGGAAAGAATCTTCATCAATGTCAACTACGTACAGGAAAAAGATGGACAGTACGCTACCAGCTGATTTTGGTATGCTAAACCACTATTGTCTTTCCTCTTTAGCTGGTCAGATGAATGCTTAAGCTAGTTACATGAATTCCTTTACTAATTGCATGAATGTTTGATTTGATTGCATGGTTAAATGAAAAGAAAAACAACATAGTAAATGGAGAGAAAATAGCTTGGTTACATGTAAAGAAAAAACATATATATCCATATCCTATATATATTGTTCAATAGTTATTAATTGGCAGTATGTAGATGCTATATATGTGGCCTAGTGACTATTCAATGGTAGCATGTATGTTGTACATAGTTCAATCGTTCAATGCAAGGAAGAAAATATATATAAACTATTTATGTTATTTAAATGAAAAGAAGACAACATGTATAAATTATGGACGTTGTTCAATGACTCTTAAATGATTAAATGAAAAGAAGACAATATGTATAAATTCATACTAAATGCTAAGATTTTGACTAAATTCTTTGTCATAAAGTTTGTATAGCAAAGTGGTAAGTTATGAATGTACTTGATAGGTTTTAAGAACCCTTCAGGGGTCTTCCTCATAGCTGAGTAAGATAATAAATTTTTCTCGTCATCATAAACTCAGGACTAGTAAAAGAAAAGCACCGAACACATGAGCGTGGTTAACGATAAAAGGCAAACTATAAGCGTATCTTTAAATTGATTTTAAACACATAGTTTTTACTTTACTATAAAAAGTATGTTTATGAATGATTTCATTGGTGCTACCACTTTTTATGGGGTTTACATACGCTTTGATTTGGCATTGAACTGAGATTTGTATGAATTTGAAAGCCAAATTTATTTGCACATGCTTTAATTTAGCATTGAATTGAGATTTGGATGCACTTGGATGCCAATGAGATGTACACATGTTTTGAATTGGCATTGAATTGAAATTTGCATATGCTTTAAATTGGTATGGAAATGGACTTTGAACATGAATTTAATTGGTACTGAAATGAGACGTACTTATGTATTAATTGTGGTTTAGCCTATGGTATGTTGTTAGGTCTTTATACATATGATTATATCAATCATCGTATGTCCTAACGTTATGGCAGTGTTTCGGGGGCATCTGTCACTAACATAGGCGGTGTTGTGTCTATCAGTATGGCTTGTGAGTTGCACTTTGCATGTATGGATTATATATTGTGTTACAGGTAAACGATGTAGAACCAGCTCTATGGCCTTACACCTAAGGGTTCCATATGGAAAAGAAAATTAGTGATGGGCTATGTTTTAAAAAAAACTTCATAAAAATATTGATTGCCATCATTGTTTACTTTACAAGAAAAGAGGAACTTGATCTCAAAAAAATATGTATGTTTTGTTTTACACATGCATTAATCATATGAAAAAAAAATGTTTTGTAAGAGCTTTGGTTATTACTTGAAAAGAAAAGAATTTTTTTATGGAGGTTAATATTTGTATAAATGTTTTGAATAGAAACCAATAACACTTACTGAGCTCATTCAGCTTACCCTTTATTTTCTTTTTTCAAATTATAACCTCCCAGGTGCATGCTCGAGGACTTGAATAGCCAGAACTCCACCACTTGAGTAACTGTTTTCGTTACGTGCTATTGTGTAGGCATTTTATTTTATCCCTCACTTGTATTTCATCTTCATGAACTTTTTATCTACCTAGTTTTTGTGGAAACATGGTTGTACATAAATGCTTTTTAAGTTAATGTATAAACATGGTTGAACCCTTTGAAATTGCTTCTGAGAGGACTTGAAGTTCCAAAGTTGTAGTGGAGACTTTCATTTGTTTATAAAAGTGTTTTTAATATGCTTTATAGGGATTTTGAAATTTTTGGTTTTATCAAAATGCAGCTGTTATATTGTCAAAATTTTTAAATAAAGATACAAATTTTCTACCATGGTTTCCTTTAAAAATCTACACTGCTTATATTTCCAATGTTGAGTCAAAGTATTTTGAATAAAAAGGGAAAGGGCTTAACTCAATAGGAACTCTCCATTTTGATTAAATATTAATTGGAGGGTTTTTGTGGGGAGCTCAGCAGGTCACCTGGTCATCAGGATAGGGGCCTATTATGTGTGTTTTGTTGTTAGGTGTGGTTTTTTTCTTGTTTTGTCTTTGTTTGAGGACTAACAACATTTTAATTGTGAGGATGTTGATAGTGGTAGGTTACATAATGTTTTAGTGGGTAATTTAGTATGTGTCTAGCTATTAAATTGAATGATTAGTACATGATTAGGTTAGGATTGTGTTATTTAGTTAAATGTTTGTGTTGTCAGTGTTATATGGGTTAGAGCATGCTTTTGTGCTTAAATTTTGTTTATTTGAGGTATCTTGTTATATTTGTTAGTGTTTGAAAATAGATATGGAAGAATGGAGGAGAATTGGAGGAAGCTTAGAGCTACATCCAGGCCCTTGACCGTAGCCATGACAGAACCAGTTGGGGGGTCACGATCGTGCCCTAGTCTGTCATGATTGTGACAGAGAGCTAAATAAAGTGCCACAATCTTGGCCTGCACAACAGATAACACGGATAGCCTCCCGAACATGACTTACCGAGGGATATTTGGGACTTTTTGGACCTGGGAAAACCTAAGGTTTACCTTAAATAAAAAAGACTATATAAAGAAAGAAAAAGAACCTTATGAGTAGCTCCATTTTTCTGCCACTTCGAAAAAGATCCAAGGAGAGAGGAAGAAGAAGAGAGAAGGAGGATAAAGGAAGAAAGACTGCAGTGTTGTTATCTTACAGATCTATTCCGACCCTTCCAAGTGACATTTCATTTCATCTTTATTATTCTTTCTTTTGAATGTATAAGATGGTTTTGATAGTGATGGATTTAGGTTTGATGATGATGTTCTAAACTTTATTAGAGATTTTTTCTTTAATCAATGTTAATGTGATTATGGTTATTTGTTGTATTCGCTTGCTTCAGTAACAAATCAAGAGAGTGAACCGATAGCAAAACGATTAGATTGGGTAATGAGAGCTAAACAATCTAATAAATAACGTAAATAATCAAATCAGGAATTTATACGAAGAGAGATCTCTAGTGACGGACAAGTTTTACAATTTATAAGCCCTCAAAATATTACAAGCACACAAGTCATGGATATAGTATGTGAGGTATCGAACCCTTAAGGAGTGGCAAACTAATTCAATTCTAAGTTATCTAAAGCTCTATAAAAATGAAAATAAAAAGTAGAAAGAAAAATAAACACGTGAAGATAATTGGCAGAAAATTAATTTGTAAATTAACACAAAAAGAAATTAAATTGAATTATACCAAAATTTACAATGAGAAATCACACAAGAAGAAGTTCCAAATTATGAGAATAGGGGATTTTTCCTATTATTAAAGTTAACCTAGTCATTTATGTGTTAATGAGGTGTCGTTTCTAGACTATCAAAGGGAGGATTAATCTCTCTTAAGTTATAATCACAAACCCTAATTAATAGTCCCTAATTAGGTTAAATACCAAATATGTAATTTCCCAATTACAAACAACTCTAACATTAATCAGTTCTTAAGCTTCTAAAAAACAGCCCGATCACACACGAGATCTCTCTCGATATAATAATTGCATGGTCTATTGAATCACTTAACTCTTTTTAACCTTACCCAATCATTTTGCATTTAATTCACTCTCTCGATTTATTACTGAAGCATGAAGTTCCAACAATTAATCAAAACACCCAAATAATTAAATATAAAAATAACTAGATTAACATTAAATCAAGTCAAAATACCAAAAGAAAAATAGAACATAATGATCAAACCCAACTTCATCAACATATTCATATCCATATCAACATTCAAAGAAAAGAACACAAAGATGAATAAAATACACTTTAGAAGGGGATTAGGATGCCTCGGGAATGCAGCAGTAGCAGAAGCTGTCTCTTTTCTCCTTTTCTTCCTTTTCTCCCTCGTCTTCTTCTCTTTTCTTTGATTTTCCCAAAAGTTGCAGATTGGAGAGCTATTTTCTAGGTCATTTCTCTTTCTTTATATAGTATTTTCCGTTTAGTGTAAACTTTAGGGTTTTTTTTCCCAAAAAGTCCAAAAGGTCCCTATAAAACTTAAGTATGGAAGGCTATCTGCATCTTTTGTCATGCAAGCCATGATCGTGGCACTAAATTTTTGCTTCTATCACGATCGTAACACCTCCACTAGGCTTTTATCACAATTATACCCTTGAGCCTTACTTTGAGTTTGCTTTAAACTCTCTCTATTCATCGATATTTGATCTGAAACACTAACAAACACATCAAGGCACTTTAAATACACAAAATTTAAGCTTTATAGTATGCTCTAACCCATAAAACACTAAAAACACAAATATTTAAAGAATTAACTTAATTCTAAACCTAAACATACATGAATCAATTAATTGACCACTAAAAACATACTAAAAACACAAATATTTAAAGAATTAACTTAATTCTAAACCTAAACATGCATGAGTCAATTAATTGACCACTAAAAACATACTAAAATGCTTATTAAAACATCGTGTGATAAGTGTAAATTGCATCGTATTTTAGGGCATAGTTTGATACGTGTTTAGCAGTTAATTCAATCAGTTAGTATGTATTTAGGTTAGAATTGTGTTAGTTTGTTAATTATTAACATTTTTTTGGGTTTTATAGGTTAGTCCAAGTGTTTCATCTTAAATATTATGTTTTTGAGGGTACCTTGATATGTTTGCTAGTGTTTCAAGGTCAACATAAAAAATCAAAGTAGTTTTAGACACATTCGGGCCGAAACGACGGCCCACGATCATGGCCTAACATGCCACATTCATGATAGAACCTTCAGATTTGGCCCACGATCGTGGCATAACTTATATGTGAGCCACAATCATGGCCTGCAATGGGCAGACGCATAGACACTCATGAACGTCAAGTTGCGAGGGATCTTTTTGGACCTTTTGGCTAGAAATTCTAAGGTTACTCAAAACACAAGAGGAATAAAAAGAAAAAAAAGAGGCAGAGAAATGATCGTAGGTTCCTATATGACAAAGTTTTAATATTTTTAACCTTGATAGTATCGCAAGCGCATGGAACATTTATGTAGTATCTAAGGTTTCCATCCCATAAGGACAGTTAATCTAATAATAAAATCTAAGGCTGAACATAATTCACAATAATTCAATGAACAAAACTAAAAAAAGAAATTATTGAATCACGCAATTAATTCCTAATAATCAAATTTGAAAATATAAACAAGATAGCAATTTGTACAACCAAATCAAGAATTAACCTAGGAATTACCAATTAAGAGAAAGGAGATTTTAATTTGACCTTAATGAAAACCTAATTCATTATGAAGTTATTGAATTATCTTGTCTAGACAGTCCTAGGAAGGGTTACTCTCTCTCGAGTTCTAATCTTTAACCTTAATTTAGATTATAGAATTTACCCAAAATCTAAATTAGATCTAAATTTGTCCAATAACCTACCGGAAACCTATGCACGATCTCCCATTATATAATTTTACTAGTTTGATTTAATTCTTAATCTATTAAACTACCTAACTCTTGTTAGCTCAATTTATTGATTTTCACTCACTTCACCCTCTCAGTTTGTTACCAAATTATGAAGTACAGAAATCAAATCACAAATAATTCAATAAAAATGCAATCAATCAACTTTCATTAATATCAAATCAAAAATTCCCAAAGGTGAGTATAGACATATCTCAACATTTAATGAATATATTCTCAACAACTATCTCAATTCTATACATCAATAAAATTGAAAACAAAGCTGGAAAATACAATCGAAACGGATGGTAGGGGCAACAACGGTAGGAAACATCCTATTCTGGAAAGTGCTTTGCGTAAGTTTCTCCTCCGTGTCTCTCTTCCTTCGTTTCGTTGCTCATTCTCTCGATTCAACTCTCTAGATATTTCGGGATGTGGTTGATGCAAAAGCTCCTTCTCTATAATCATAATGTTCTTTAAATACCTTGAAAACCCTAGGGTTTGTCCGGGGTCGAAACGGTTTAGAAAGTTCTTCAAAACTTTACATTTTTCACCTGATTTTGCATCTGCCCTGACAGCCAGTGTCTACCCCTTTTCATCATGAGCGAGGCCCAAGTGCCACGATCGTGACCAGAATCCAACCTCTCTGTCACGAACGTGGCCTGGGGTATAGTGGCTCTCATCTTTTTTTCACGATCGTGGCCTATTATACCATAATTGTGGCCCATGATTTCAGCTCGAAACACTAACAAACACATCAAGATACCTCAAAAACATAACATTTAAGCTCAAATACTTATACTATCCCATAAAAAAACACTTAAACATATAAACTAACACAATTCTAACCTAAACACCTACTAAACCCTCAAATTAACACTAAATACATAATAAATTAAATCCTAAAACATGATGCAAATCACAACTATCAGCATCCCCACATTTAAATGTTTGCTTGTCCTCAAGAAAACAAATCAACATACAACACACATTGCAGTAATGAGACAATGACTTCAACTTTATAAAATAAACTTAATCTTAAACATAATCATACAAGTTATATCAAATCATTAACATGTAAAATCTATGTCTAGGGGCTTTGAACTAAATATACAAATTAATCAAGATCCAAGTGTTAATTTATTTACCCTTTTTAATTGCACACACACATTAATAATTCTTTGGTCCTTCAAACTCTGTCACTATTCCTAAGTATATTTTCATGAAAAGTCAAGCTTATTATAAGTCAGGTAGATTTTTATTAAGAACATTTTTCATTTGTTTATTTAAAAATAGCTTAGTGTTTTACTTTGAGGCAAACATTGGTGATGAATGTCGATCTAGTGACTTAACCAAGTCATTTTTATTAAACAGCTTGGTTGAAATGTCATTATAGTTATTTTGACGCGAAGGAACATATTTTTTATGCATGTTGATCTGATTACTTAGCTATATCATGTTTTCAACTAGCTACTAGCTCTATTCATGACCCGAAAGTCAGTGAAATAGTGATTTATTTAAAAAAAATTATTTATTATTACCTACATTGTTGTTTAAGCAACTCGTTTTCATGAAAAATATTAGTAAAGCTATTTAAGTTGAAAGGACTCAAATTATGAACGAATTTGACAATCTATAGGGTGCTAAACTTACACTAAATTCTAATTAAGCTGTATATTTATCCAAAGACCCCCAATTCACTAATTTTACGAGTTAATGATTATTCACAACCTAATAGACTGTGTTCAAAATTAAATAAATTTCAATCCATCTAAACCATTGACACATTCAAACAATGCACAAAATGCAACCTAACACTATCATACCATATGCGAAATCACATACAAAATAAAATACATAACCCTCCCCACACTTAAATAACACATTGTCCTCAATGTGAGAAGGGAGCAAACTAACATATAAAAGATAAGAAGAAATATAAAATTAAGATAAACAGAAAATAAATAAAAATAAAAATAAAGATAAAAATGAAGACTAATTTGAAAAAGAAAATTTAGGTTCGACACAAATCTTATGGAGATGGAGACATGGATGAATGCGCTGAGAGTCAACATAAATTACTAACATTTTACTGAAAACAATTCTTACTACACCTAACTTTTTTAGACAAACTTCTAAATGTGCTAGTTTATGGTCCTTAGCTTTACCTTGAGTCTATAAAAGCATCTTAATTATTGGGAGACAAGGAAATCACTTGCTTATATTTGGAAATTGCTCCTCTAAAATAAAGCTTACGATTATGCCCTTTTATTTTAAAAATCTTATTGTTAGCGTTTTCCAATTTGAGGGCTCTATGATCAAAAACCTGAATGATCGTAAATGGTCCACTCCATCTAGATTTTAATTTCCCTGGAAATAGCCTCAACCGTAAATTATATAGCAGAACAGTGTCACCTACTTTGAATTCCTTTTTTTTTAGATGAGCATCATGCCCTTTCTTAACTTTTTCCTTGTAGAGTTCGGCATTTTCGTAACCAATAATATGAAACCCTTCAAGTTCATCCAATTGTAGAAGTGTCTTTTCGTCGCTTGTTTCCAATCAAAATTTAATGCTTTAATCACCCAATATGTTTGATTTTCTAATTAAATCGACAAATGACTTACTTTCCCGTACACAGCCTATAAGGAGTTATTTTGATGGGTGTTTTAAAAGATGTCCTATAGGCCCCTACGGCATCATCTAACTTTATCGCCCATCCCTTTCTAGAGCTGTTCACTGTCTTTTCCAAAATTTGTTGAAGCTCCTGGTTAATAACTTCCACTTGACCACTAGTTTGCAACTCGGTGGTACACTCCATATCTTTTTAAGAGGGCATCAAAAGACTTGTTGAAAAAATGTGTCCCTTCATCACTTATTATTGTACACGGCACTCCGAACTGGATAAATAACTATTTAATGAACTTCTGCACTACATTTCTATCATTGGTTTGAGATGCTATCGCTTCGGCCCAACTTGAAATATAATTAACCCCCACTAGAATATACATGTTCCTCATTGAAGATAAGAAGGAACCCATAAAATCGATGCCCAATACATCGAAGACTTCCACTTATTGAATGTTGGATACAGGCATTTCATCCCTCTTAGAGATGTTACCTATTCTTTGGTATCAATCACATTGTGCTATGTAGGTTTGAGTATCCTTAAACAACTGTGGCTAAAAAAATCCACTCTCAAAGATCCGAGCTACCATTTTGTTGGCTCTATAATGCCCAGCATACAGACCTTCATGACATTGCTTCAAGATGTCTAACATTTCCTCATCTGGAACACAACGTCACATTAATCCATCTGCACAGGCTCTATATAGGATTGGCTCATCCCATATATATCGGTTAAAATCATGAAAGAACTTCTTCCTTTGTTGGGAGGAGAGATCTAATAGAAGTTTACCACTGGCAACATGAATTACAATATCTACAAACCATGGTGTAATCAAGCTCTCGAGTAGCATCAGAGTTTCGTCAAGGAAATTTTTGTTAATGTCATCACTTGGCTTACATTCCCCTCCTTCAAGTCCCCTCAAGTCTAGATAAGTAGTCTGCAACCAAATTTTCTGCTCCCTTTTAATCTCTCACCTCCATATCAAATTCTTGTAAAAGTAACACCCATCGAATGAGCCTAGGTTTTGCATCTTTCTTGTTGAAAAGGTATTTTAGTGTCGCATGATCAATGAATAAAATTACCTTTGACCCCGAAAGATATTGTGGAAACTTATCACACGCGTACGCTACTGCAAGTAGTTCCTTTTCTGTAATGATGTAATTCAGCTAGGGTCTTGCAAGAGTTTTACTAGTATAGTAAATCGCATGTAACTTCTTATTTTTCCTTTGGCCCAAAATGTAACTTATGGCTTGGTCACTTGCGTCATACATAACTTTGAATGGGAGTGTCAAGTCCGGTGGTGATAAAATTGGTTTTGATATTAATGCCTCCTTTAATATGTTGAATGCAGACATACACTTGTTATCAAACAAGAAAGGTACATCTTTGGCTAAAAGGTTTGTCAACGGTCGTGTAATTTGTGAAAAGTCTTTGATGAAGCGACGGTAAAATCCTACGTTAACTAAAAATCCTCGCACACCTTTTTACATTGCTTAGCGGTGGAAGTTTCTCTGTCACTTCTTTTTTTACTTTGACAACTTCAAATCCTTGATGTGAGATCTTATGCCCTAACATTATCCCTTCTTGCACCATAAAATGATATTTCTCCTAAATCAACACAAAGTGTGACTCTTCACATCTTTGAAGAACTCTATCCAAATTAGTTAGACACATGTTGAAATAATATCCAAAGACTGAAAAATCATCCATGAACACCTCCATTATATCTTCTATCATGTCAGTGAAGATAGACATCATAAATCCCTAAAATGTGGTTGGAGCATTCCAAAGTCTGAATGGCATTTGTCTGTACGCGAAGGTACTATAGGGACAAGTGAATGTGGTCTTTTGCTGATTCTCGGGGTAGATGAAAATCTAATTATATCTAGAATATCCATCTAAGAAGCAATAAAAAGAATGACAGCTACCCTTTCTATCATCTGGTATATGAATGGAAGAGGGAAGTGATTTTTCTTAGTCACTGAGTTGAGTTTATGTTAATATATGCATACTCTCCATCCTGTGACTGTTCGTGCTGAAATTACTTCACCACTATCACTTTCTATTACCATCATTCCACCCTTTTTAGGTACACATTGTACTGGGCTGACCCATTTACTATTAGAGATAGGAGAAATTATCCTTGCATCTAGGAGTTTTATGATCTCTTTCTTGACCACCTCCTTCATGTTAGGATTCAACCTCCATTGATGCTCTCTCACCGTTCTACATCCTTCCTCTAAGTTTATTTGGTGCATGTAGAAGTTTGGGCTTATTCCTTGAATGTCAACAATCTACCATCTGATGGCTTTCATTCGCTTCTTAATGATTTCTACCACCTTACTTTCTTGGTTCTCATTCAATTAGTTGGAAATTATTATAGGTAATATTTGACCTTCATAAAGAAAGGGATATCTGAGGTGTGCAGGTAAAGGTTTAAACTCTAATATCAATGGTTTTTCTGAAGATGGTGGTATGGGTGTTTCAGTTTGAACTAATTTATCTTAATGCACTTGAACATTTGCCTCCTCCATCTCATCATCTCCTTTAGATTCAGGGTTCTGATATTCATTGCCTGCTTCTGCGTCCACTAACTGCACTTTTGCTATGCAACTCTTAACTTGTTCTTGTAACTTTTTATCCATAATTTCAACTTTTATATATGTGTTACTCGTTATTGGATTATTTAAGGTTGTATTCATATTGAATTTGATATGATCTTCACCTATTTGAATTGTTAATTTCCCTTCGTGAATGTCAATTATGGCTTTCCCTATATTCATAAATGTTCGACCTAAGATCAATGGGCAGTTCTTATCTTCTTAAAAATCCAAAACTACAAAATCTACAGGAATAATGAACTTATCCACTTACATCAGAACATTTTCCACTATTCCAAATGGTCTTTTAATAAATTGATTAGCCAACTGAATTAACATTGATATTGACTTGACCTCTCCCAGTCCCAACTTCCTGAATATCGACAACGACATAAGATTGATGGTAGCTCCCAAATCACACAAGCACTTCATAAATTCAAACTCACTAACCACACAAGGTATTTTGAAACTTCCTACATCTTTCAATTTAGAAGGCATTTGATTGGTGACTATTGAGCTACAAGTTCCAATTAGAGCTACCATCTGATTATTTTCCTAAATATGCTTCTTTGATAATGTGTCTTTTAAAATTTTTACATATTTTGGCATGTGTTCCAATGCCTCAACAAAAGAGAGATTGATCTGTAGGGTCTTTAATTTCTCAATGAACTTTGTAAATTGTGCATCTAACTTCTTCTTTTGTAGTCATTGAGGAAAAGGGATTTTGGATTGATATGGTGGAGAAGTGACATAAGGAAGATATTCACTAATGTCCACTTCTTTCTCCTTTCATTGATTTTTCTCGACTGGCTGGATGGGCTCCTTTACTGTCCTTGTAGGTGGTTCAAGTTCATTTGCACTTCGAAGTGTAACAGTCTTTAGTTGCTCCCATGGTTTTGTTCCTGAAGTGCTAGGAATATTTCCCAAATTTTGCATAAAAAAGGCATTTGACACTTAATTCACTTGGGTTTTTAGATTATGGATTGAGGAAGCATAGTTCTTAGTGACTTGCTCAAATTTATCTTCCAGCTTCTTTTGTGCATTGTTTAGAGTTCCAAGCTTATCCAAAATCTTGTCTAACTTTGATTCTATCGAGCTTACTTTATCTTGTTGGAAGCCCAATTGTACTTGAGACCTGAACTATCCTCTAGCATTATTCAACCAGCAGAAGTTAGAGTGATTCTTCCACCTGGGTTGTAGGTGTTGGAGTAGGGATTGTTGTCCCCTCCTCATCCATATTGTGCTCCCATGTAATTTACTTAGTCCTGATTGTCCTTATTCATCAAATAATAGTCCACGGTATCATGATCTAACTATCCACAGAGCTCGCACTTTAGTTATACTGCCTCCATTGAAGTTGAGGGCTAAGTCTTCATACTATTGAGCTATCGCATCGGTTGTTAATCTTCTCTTGCATCTTTGTCATCTGATCGATTGTGACGATTCCTTTTTGCTCTCTGAAGGTAGTAGGTTACCTACCCCGCTCATTCTTCAACAAATAGTTTTGCTCGCCATCTCCTCAATCAACTCCTCTACTTCATCGACTGTCTTCCTCATCAAGGATCCTCCTAAAGTTGTG
>JANQBM010000007.1:14154789-14167614 GCA_025594535.1 Erythroxylum domingense | reverse complement strand
ACATAAGTGAGTCAGAAGAATTAGTTGATGAATAAGTAACACAGGCCCAATTACATAAATAAAATCAAATAAATGACTATATGTAACTTAGATGGGTTGACTGCATAAATTGATTAATGAACAATTTTGATGTCATTAAATCGGTGATCCGTACAACCTAAGTGAGTAACTTGAATGGGTTGACGGCATAAATTGATTAATGAACAATTTTGGCGTAATCAGATCGGTGATCCGTACAACCTAAGTGAGTAACTACTGAAGAACGTAAATGCAAATGTAGTTATGTAAATAAAAAGAATAGTTCGTTAAGTGGGCCGATAAAATTACCTAACTAATAACAACGTGAGCTTAATCAAGTATATGAAACAAGAATTTCGTATAAACTAACTAAATCGATAGAATTAGTTAATTAATGAATAATACAATCTCAATTACATATATGAAACTAATGGATTGTGTAAAGTTAGTACATATAACTAGCTGATCAATGAGCAATATAAATCCAATTACACAAGCCACTTATTTCATGTACATAAGTGTACATAATTAAGCTATTATGTACAAGACTGAAAGCTCATTACGTACATGATTGGGCAACGAAGCTTTTGTTGCTAGCTGTTCACTAAGAAAAAATGTCTTCTAACGGACAAGAAGGAAGTGTCGCTTGCACGTCACCGAATATATATCACCTCTCCATAGAGGTTTATCAACAAAAGAAACAGATTCAATAAGTGAGTTCAAACAAGCTCTCAACGATACAGGAGAACTGCTACATAGTATAATACATGTAACGGTACTATATTGATGAAACAAATCCTAGAAAGATTCGTCTTCAGCCAAGCTAAGATGAACTTGCACATGCTATTCACATTTGAACTGGCCCAGAAAATGTCCACTTCGAGTAAGACGTACAAACATCATGCCTCAAACCAATAACTATTCTGCAACCACTACGACTGGTATTTGGATATGCGCTCATGCTCGATTACCAGAAACATTTGTGTTATAGTTCTACCTATAGTTACTACTCTATTCAAGAATGTGTAGATCTATTCATCTGCCGTGTCCTATGCAACCAATCTGCTGCTAAACGTACAACAGGAGTGATGGATCCTGGATTTCCATTCCCCAAACCCAGCATTAATCACAATTTACTTTTTTCTTCAGCCTTAGTGCCTTCTGACTAGATTGTTGCTCCTGAGCAGGACCAACAAGTAACAAGCGTGACATCACATATGCCAACAATTCCTCCCGGTGGGAAAATGTAAAGTCCAAATGAGCATACTCAAACTCACTATATGATACATTCACTCCAGCATCCTTCATCAATTTATAATGCTTTCTTACCATTGAAGTTCGTATAACATTATCCTTCCGTCCTGCAACCAAATCAACAGGAATATCAATAAGCCAATAGTACTCGCCCAAGTCCAATGGCTCTGGAGCTCCATACACCTCCATGTTTGCAGAAGCACTTCCATAATCAAACATCCTAAACTTTTTTGAATGCTTCATTTGTGCAAGGTGATGAGCCACATAAAACGAAACTCCTGGCATGTCATTCATGTTGTAGTGCGGTAACCCTAATACTCCAACCCAATTTGAGCTGTCTCCACCTACGACATAGCTCATTAAGGTTTGAACCAGTCCTCCGATTGCAGGATAGTTATGGAAGTCACGAGCCAACTTATTTAGCAGCATACGAAAAAAACGTGTTGGTATGTAGAAGGCAGGAACTATATAAGCCAGAATAGGAGCCAGTAGGAAGAACAGGTACTCTATAGCTGTAAAGACTAGGTTGGAATCATGATGGAAGCCAGCAGGTGACAATAAAATCATTCTGGACAGTCGGTGAGGCTTCTCTTCAATACGGCGTGTAATAATGTACATAAGCATGGCAGCCCCTCCCAGGCTATGGCAGATAGCGCAGAGTTTGTATGGTTGATCATCCATGAGTTCTTCCCCAATATCAGGCTGGCTTAATTTCAGTTCTGCAGTCTTTACCTCATGTATCTTCTGTGTCATTGCAGGGATGTCCTCAGTTCCATGCTCATTAATGGAATATCGCCAATATCTTCACCAAAATTGCAACTTATTGTTAAAATATTACAGTAAAAACTAATTTATGGTCAAAAAGCCCACACCAACTTACTTCCGCGAAGATATGTTCTTGTCAATGTGTTCCCGAGAAACCAAACCCCGAAAATTGCCAAGGAACACATCAAATCCTACGAAATAAAAATGCAAAAGCATCTTCTTTAGTGTTTAATATGTGCAAGATAGGCTGCAGAAAGTTTAAGACAATATAAGAACCTTGATCATATGCGGCAAAAGCTGGAGATCCAACAACACCATTAGACACCCAACTGCAGAACGAAATGAAAAGAGAATGATACAAGGAGAATACTTAAATAAAATCAAAACATACCAAGCAAAAAGAGATGAGATTTTCTCATTAACCTTTCTTGTCATGCCTCAAATCAACAACTTAAATAGTCGTACAACATACTGTACTATGTGACCACACTTCTAGAACTGTCATACTGAACCGGACATTTTTTTGTTAGAGAGGAAGATTAACTCCAGATATCTTAATAACCTTTCCAGGAACCAGGACTACTGCAAATCTTATTCTTTGTATATGCTTGAATATGTCATTCATTATCATCAATAAGTTATCCATGTTGAGAAGAAAGCTATTAAATTGACGTAATACACAATTCTAACATTTATATTGATCCAAAATATTTTCACAATGTTTGAGCTTAATGTTCAACTTGTTATTCATCCCAGTCTCTATTTCCAACAAAGCGTGCAACTTAAAAAACCAAACACAAGAATACTTTTTGATGCTCAAATCGGACTTTTTTAAAAGTACCACCACAAAAATACATAATTGTGAAGACTTACAAATATTCATTTTTCCCAACTGAATGAACTAGCCAAATAACAACTGAGAGGAAAAGATCAGTAGGAAACCACTTCTTTTTCAAATTTCAAGAAAGAGGATAATTTTCTCTTATGCAATCATATGCAAGCAAGGGGAAAACTCACCCCATAGAAGAATCCAAAATTCCATGCTGTAGATACACAGCCTTCCGTGAATCACGTCTGCAACATGAAGATGAAGGAACCAAGCAATATGATTTAAACAAATAAATATTCCGTAGGATAAGAAACCACTCTTACCTAGGTATTCTTTCTAAAAGAAGAACATATCCATCAGAAGTGATAACGTGAATAGCTTCATATGGGTATCTGATATACAGAGTGCAAGAAAAAGTTATCGAACACATGCATAATGAAAGTAATAATATTGAAAACATTTATAATGGAAGTAACAATCTAATTTATGTTGATCATAGAATTGCGCTTACCCAAGCTCCGTTATGACGTCCTGACAAGTCCGAGCATCTGTATTCAGAAACTGATGGAAGGTAGATTTCAGTTCCGTTGGAGCCTGACTGCTTTCTCCAGGTGCAGATGCAAGCACATAAGTGTCCGAATTGATATCATAAGCATCTTCACCAGCTCCTTCTGGTGAAAACCATCTGCGTACTGCTTTAAAAACTTCTGATGGTGAAAGAAGAAGATGTGCAGCTTTGTGAAAGAAATCGAATATTGCTTCTATTGAGATCTCAATTGCTAGATGAAGATCCTAACATACCATGATTTCACAAAAAATGGGAACAAATTTTAATTAATAAGTGACCAAGAGGGATAAAAAGAACACCAGAACTAAGATATTAAACATTAAATTTGTAGCAAATACCTCAATGACTCCACGTCTCCTGTCAGTAGTGCGATGGATCACATGATCCTTTGGAATATTCACTTTTTTAAAAGAACGTAATCGGGAAGGCCGGCAAGTTTCCCTTGGAGATCGTACTTTTGATTCCCTATAATAAAAAAGACGACAGAGCCGAAGTGGTAACCCAAACAAAAACGTCAGAGGAAACAGAATCCAACAAAACAAGAAAACTGTCCACCCAGTTGAATTCCCATCATTCTTGGTGATCGTACTCGTGCATGAGACCCTTGAACTTTGAGATGATGGTGATGGAGGACACGAGGAATCCCCATCTTCTTCTGCTGATGAATAATCCACATTTGAATTATCAGAATCAACTGAAAGCTCATGAATGAATTTGTTGAAGGAGGAGACGCCACTGTCACGACCAAGAAATAGATGAAATATCAGCAGGAAACTAGGAATTTATCAAACACAATAAGCATATTATAAATTACCAATAGATGTTAGGACTGGTTAAAAATGAAGCCATTAAAATATAAAGCCACTTGCTGCGACATCAAAATAAAAATCACATAGCAAACTTGGGATAAAAGTCATCAGTAACTACAGTGCAGAACCAACTAAACCAATGCATTGGTGTTGACCATTCATAATAAACAGGGGTGCTGGGAGATGAGAATGAAGATGACTGTAAATCTGTAAAATTTATTATTCTCCTTGTGATACAGATTGGAGCTTAGAGAGTAGAAGCAGCACCAGTTCTAGTCCTTGAGGATCACTGCATCCCCTAGCACCAGAAACCAAGGATAAGGGCAAAAAATATCAAGGTGCTGGATTTATGTGTTTTTTAAGGACAACAGAGAATAAAATTACAGGTCATGATCATGAATAGACCTCAAAAATTACCTCATGCAAATGGCTTCACCATGCTAGTTGGGACTTTTTCAGAGCTTAACTGGAATATATGAGCTGTAAACATAAATTGCTAGCAAAAACTACTTCTCCCCTCAACAAAATTGTCACTAGAAAAGTTCAGTTCTCAGTAAACCAGACGAAAATTTGACAGCAACTGAGGAATTTAAATCTATTTCAAATGGACATCTTTCAAGTGTCATTTACACTAATTCAAGTTGTACATTCCCCATTGGCAATGAACAGAGCTCAAAAGTGTCAATCAGAAACTTACTTTTCCATCCAACGTGGAAATCGAGGTCCCCGAAAAGCTGGCCTAAGCTCCCAGCCATGAAGTCCTTCAAGAATAGTTGCCTTCCCTGGCAAAATGGTCAACAGAAGTGCAGATACACCATTGATCAGCCTCACAATATGGTTCAATGACTCATAGGTGATTGTCTTGACTGACCTGCACTAAAGGCCAAACCCAGAAACAACAACTTATTGTAAGCGCAGAAACCGTAAAGATATAAACCCATAAAGAGATGACAGAAACTGGAAAGCATAATATAATGGAAGGCAGTATAAAAGGTAAATGATATAATTGATACAAGGTTGATAAATAAGGAGAGGCATATATCTTATCTACAGAAACAGGAAAAGGAAGGAAGCAAATAGTTAGCTAAAATTAAATTAAGCAAGCAGTTTCGTACAAGCCCACACCTGACCCACTTTTCAAAGTTACCAGTCGTGCTAAGATGCAACATATACAAATCCCACAAAACATAAGTTTCTTCTCACTCTACCTGAAATGCCCCTTAAAACTCATTTCCGTGCACAAAGACAAAACCAAATTCCTTAAAATTCATTCCGTTGAACAATGACAAAACCAAACATTAACATTAAGAATCTAGAAGAATCAACAAGCTACACGCAGCTCCACCCCAGAATTCAAACCCAAGACAGCAAACACAGATCAGCATAATCAATCGGCATAAAAGCGATAAGGATAAATACAAACATAAAAAAGAAAAATACCAGCAACAGCAAAGTTGTCAATGAAAAGAGAAAAACGAAAGAAAAAAAGCAGGTATCATCCTCTCTTTTTTTTTTTTTTTTGCTTACAACAAAATACGCACGTAAAAATTCAGGTAAGGGAGACGGTATCTGAAAGCAAGAGAGAAAATGTAGACTCACTCTTTGGTAACAGCGAGAACGGTGTCAACGAATCGCTGCATAACTTCTTTTTTCTCGGATTTTCTGCTCTTTTCCACAATTTCTCTCTCTCGATTAACCGAATCAAAAAAAGTTTAGAAAAAATCTCCCAGAGCAATAAAATTCTACAGATTAGACCCGGAGACGCACATAAGGAATCGGATTTTGAGGTCTCCCGCTACTTCAGGAAGCTACATGCTCTCATTTAGCTATTTATTATCTAATATAATCTAATCTAAAGAAAACAACGCCGATTCTTGCCGTACGGCGTACGCAGAAAGTTAATTCTTCTAATAGTCACTTTCCTCTCTCTCCCCACCGGCCTGAAACAGCAATTGTTTCCTGCACACGTGGGATATGCAGAGAGTGCACGTGCGTGAAAGTCACTTTCCTCTTGAGTTGTGTCTTGCTCTGATTGGATGATGAGTTGGTCTTTATGATGTAGGTGATGCGTGTGTAGGGTTTTATCCACCTAAGTGCGCCACGTTGTTTTTCTAGCGTTAAAAATGAAAAAAATGTTTGTGGGCCCATAACGTGTTCGCTTTAATTGCCTTTCGTCGTCGTAAAATTCAAGACTTCGCATTTCCTGTGAGGACGCGTTTATTGAATATTGATATCTCCTCGTATAAATTTAACAGCAAAAGATTTATTTTAATAAAATAGATAAAAAGTATATTATTATTTTTAATGTTCATGTCATTTTAGTTTTATTATACGCCAAACTATATTTTAAGAAATTTATATTCAATTAAAATAATTTAAAAATTTTATGTTTTTCTTTAAATTCTAAAATTTATAATTGAATTCCTTTTTAAAAATAATATAATGATTAGTATATTGTAATTAAAATTATAAAAAATTAGTTCATTTTATTTTTCAGTGACTCTCTATTTGTTCTATCAAAACACTTCTCTTATAATGCATGTACTTTCTCATAATTAAAATAAAATTAGAAACATTTTAAAGAAAAACAATCTTGATCAATAAAACACTTTTTAGAGAATTTTAAGATGAGTTGTCCTTAAAGAGATACTGTTTTTAAATCATTGAAAGAATTTGGAGGGTTAAGCAACTAAGTTTAAAAGACTTAGTATGTTGTTTTTGGAAATTAAAGTAATCTATATTTCCAATAAGGAAAGTAAAACTTGCTTAATAAATTACAAGGTCTGTAAAAACACAAGTTCAAACCTACGACTAATTAATTGCATGTAGGAGTTTCAAACATACAACCTGAAAATGAATGTATTATCGCATCATCTCTCTTGGACAAATGTCAATTTCTACTTTATTTTAGCTCCTAACTCGGACAACTGTTAGGTTTTGTCTTTTATGTTCTTTTTCTTATGTTGCTTCTATCCTCCTCGAATTGATGTAGTCTTTTATGTAATATCTCGTTTTTTCATACTAAAGATTAGGACTCTAGATTACTATATAAAATATTGTTGAGAAAATTATGAGGTACATTACATTCACATGCATACTATTAGCATGCACATATAAATTTTGATTTTTGTATATATTACAAATACTGTATATGCACTCAAATGATATTTTTCGGTGTATGAAAGATTTGAAATAGTTATGATGTGAATTATGAATTATTATGTCGCAAATTTTGAGTTGGTAAATTATAATTTTTAATTCGAACTTATTTGCTAAAATTGGTAGATTTATGAAATGTCAAGTGACAAGACAAATTGACTCATAGTAATAGAAATGAGTAACACATGGTAGTAGAAATAATTGACACATGACATTAGGATTTATTGACAAATGACATAGAAAATTGGGTGACAAATGACTTGGAGATTTATGACAAATGACTAAAATATAGAGTGACAAGTGGACTAATTATAATGTGACAATTGGAAATATAGGGAAAAGGCATATGGCAAAGGACAAGTGTCACAACCTTTGCCACACACCTTAACCCAAGATATTTACATTGAAAGACAATCATCTTTGTCTTTCATTCTTATCTTTCGTTACATGCTCTTTTCATTTTCTTTCTTCTCTCCATCTCACTACCATCTCACTGTCACCAACCCTTACCAGGTTGATTTTTTGCTAAAAGCCAACGCCTCGCTACTCCAACCAAAAATCGGGTTATCTTCTTCATCTTTTTACTAAAAACCTAGCCTATTTTACCTTGGAAGATTGATGATCATGTAATGCTTGGAGAGCTATGTTAGCCCACGATTTGAAGAGCTTTGGAGTTTAACATGTAAATATATTATTAATCTTCATGGATTGTTATAAATAGAAGCAAAAATGATGAGTATTTAGGGTTGGCTTGATAGTGAAAATGGTGTTTGATGAGTGCAGGAATTTTGGTGAATGAATGGATATTTTCATGTTATGTTTTTGGGTGTATGAAAAACGTGAGTAATAAGTTGTTATATGGATGAAATAGATTAGGATTTGAAGACGAATTCATGCTAAAAATAGGTTTTAATGAAGTGTTTTCAGATCTAGAAAAATTAGGACTACGTGTATGATGATATAAAGCGAATGATATTATAACTAATATGGTAATTAGATTAGCATGAAATGAGGTTGCATAAATGAGCATGAATTCTGGAAAATTTGAAGTGTTAGTGATGTTTTTAGGTAGGTGAAATTCGTGGAGAATTGGGGAAAATAGATAGTGCACGATCACAATACTCATCCCACAATTATGGACAGTTGCACTAGCTTCTATCATGATTGTAGGAAGGTCCACCATGATTGTGGGCAAGGCACTGAAGTGATAATTTCAGTTTTGTATAATTGTTGAACCAACTAAGGATAAGTTGCTCTACATTAGTGTAATTGGACTTGATTAAAGCTTGGAATGAACCTGAATTGATGCTTGATTAGTTGGTTAAAGGTTTGAGATGTTTAGGTTAATAATTGACGTTTTAACTTAGGAATGGATGGATGACATTAATGGAAATTTATGAATGATACAGGAATGGAAGTGTTCTTATAATAGTAAATGTGATCCAAAGAAAGTGAGTAAGGTGTATTAAGTAATAATGAATGAGAATTTGGATATTATGTGTTCATATAATGCTAGAATAACATTGGTGAATGATTAATTGATGAAATTAAAACAGAGGTATAAACTTAAGTGCAAGCTAGACTTATACAAGTGATAATGTTTAACTGATCAAGACTTATGATTTAAGGATACATACCTAGGAATAATCAATTGAGCATGGATTGTATATAACACATATACAAATGTGTATGATTGAATACTTATATGAATGATTGACTCAGTAATGTGTACAAATGTGTGTATTGCATGATTTAGACGCTCAAGTCGAATGCTAACATATAGACGTTGTTGGTCTATCGAAGCAATAGCTATCTGGAGCTTACTGTAAGTAACCTAGATGCTTCTCACTATGATTGATTGTATTTGCTTAAATTTCAATTATTGAACTGATATTTATATGAATGTGATAATTCCGAATATTGATGATCTGAGGAGTTTGATAATTGAGATAGCATTGGAAGTGTTCATAATTGAATGTAAATTAGGAAAAATAAGTGTGCTCAACAAAAATGTTAATGCCAGACTTAGATCTGATGAAAATGTGAAAGTGACTATACATGATGAATGAAAGTGATTGATTGCATATAATGTAAATTGATGCATCTCATTACATTGAAAAGCATGGTCAGATAAAAGAAGTTGTGACCAGAGTGGCCAGTGAGAAAAGAATTTAAAGCTCAAAAATGTGTATAAAGAGTCACAGGCTCAGTATTAAAATGAGCTCGGTATCCACAACGGATACGAGATAGTTATAAATGATCCCGGTATCCACAATAGATATGCGACAGTTATAAATAAGCCCAGTATTCACAACAAATACTAGACAGTTAAAAAGATACTCGATCATAACAAAGTAATAATGAAAGTGAGTCACATGTGCATTTGTATTTGTACACATACATGTATTATGTGAAAGATTACATGAATTTACTGAATTGTGATGTTATGAAAGATTGAGAAAATTGATCTGATTCTTATGAAATGAGTATGTGAAATAAGTGATGATATGATTGTCTATGAATTTGGAATGTGAATTGTCTTTATGTTTGATATGAGTGAGCACATCAATGATGGTTTACTCACTGAGTTCGCAAAACTCATCAAATTGCAAATGTTGATTTTTAGGTACGAGGGAGACAGTTCCTAAGGCAAACTAGCAAAAGTCTAGTTTTGCCTATTTTGGAAGTCAAGAATGGCTCAAAGATCGGTCAGCTGATACTAAGGAGTTTAGATATAATGTTTTTATATAGTTCCTCATTCATGTAGAATGTTGCAAAAGAGTAGTAAACTCTTATATGTTTTTGATATTGTATATATGGATTTTGTAATGAAATGCTACAATTTAAACTATGTTTTATAAATGAAATGAGGAATTAAGCTTTTGAATATTGTCTTATATGTATGATGCCATATAAGTGAATCTGACTTCTCTAACATGTCACTTTCATAGGGTATGTTCTCGAACATCAGGATGTTCGAGCATATGATCCGTAAAAGTGGTGTGTTATAAGTTTTGTTATTAAAGCATGGTTTGACATCAATAGGAATAAACATAAGCATATAGACATGATATATAGTCAGAGATTCAAATAGTGACCACGATTATTGTTTATTATAGGTCATTTGCTATAAGTGATCAAGTTGTCGAATCAGCTGGCCTAGAGTCTATAGGAGTCAATAGAGAGTCTCCAATACCTCGATCTGATCAAATGCCTCTGAGAATCCCTGAGAGGAGAGAAAGGAGGTATGGTAAACTTAGAAAGTAGGGGGCTATATACTTCTACGAAAGTACAGACCCTGTTGAGGCAGTAAGATGGTTAGAGAGAACATAAAGGATTTTTTATCAGATGAACTGTGAGTCAAATGAAAGGTTTGACTATGTTGTTTCGTTACTACAAGGTCTAGTTTACCAGTAGTGGAAGTCTGTTCCCGACAGTACCACTAGGCCTTGTTAATTAAAGTGTGAAGACTTGTAAAGTCTTTAAGGAGAATTACACGCGCAAAATCTACCTGGATAGGAAGATGAAGGAGTTCCTAGATCTAAAGAAAGGAAGCCTTATTGTAGCTGAATATGAGATAAGATTCAATGAGTTAATAGGATATGCAGCTGCATTGATTCTGACTGAGGAGGACAAATGTAGACAATTTGAGGATGGGCTGAATATGGAGATTAGAACAAGGTTAGCTATAACAAATCTGATTAGTTTTACTGAGCTGAGAGTTGCCTAGATCTAAATAGAATAATTGTTGAAAAATGGAGGAGTATATAGATAGGAGTTTAGAATGAAGAGATATAGCAAGTATCGAGTTGATTCTAGCAGAAGGTTTAGTAAATGCTAGAATAGATCGTTCCTATCACAATCAAGATCGAGACAGTCAAGGTTTAGACTGAGGGGCAGTTTTGTACAATTTGGTAGTGGTAGAGGTCCAATATCTTGGCAGATGCAACAGATGCCTAACTGTGAACACTGTGGTAAGAAACATAGTGGGAAATGTTAGAAGTTATCGAGAGCTTGCCTTCATTGTGGCTCTTTCGAACACCAGATTAGAGATTGTCTCACAGTTTTCGAAGTACAGTTTGGAGCAAGAGGATGATTAATAAATGAGACAACTGTCCAACAGAGCAGAGCTAGTGGATCTGAACAGAGTGGCAAAGGTAGAGGCAGAGTGAGTTCAGTTGGTCCTACTATCAGGATTGAGGTGCAGAGTAATCAGTTGTAGTCTTAGCCCAGAATATATGCCATCACCAGACTGGAGGCTTAGAACTCTCCAAATATAGTAGTAGGTGTATTAAATGTCTTTCAATTTGAAGCATTTAAATTGGTAGATCTAGGATCTACACATTCTTTTATCACACCACATTTAGCATCTAAACTGCATTGTGAGAGAGAGAAGTTGAAATGTGGATTAGAGGTCAATACACCAATAGATAGTATTACAGTGATAGGAGAAGTGTGTAAAGGGTGTATGATTCGAGTTAATCAGGCAGAATTGGAAGCAAATTAGATAGTATTACAGTTGAATGAGATAGACCTCATCTTAGGTATGGATTGGCTTATTGTTCATAGGGCTGTGATGAACTGTTGTACTAAGGAGGTGATCTTTGAATCTTCTACTCAACCAAGAGTAATCTTTCAAAGTGTTAGTCAAGTAGTGCCAGCCAGATTGATATCATCAATGAGTGTTTTGAGATTGATTCGAGGAGGATGTGAGGCTTATTTAGCCTATGTAGTTGATACCCGTACTGAGCAGATAGTGCAGGATATTCCTGTTGTTAGTGATTTCTTGGATATATTTCCCACTAAGTTAGTTGGTTTACCCCCAAATAGGGAGACGAAATTTACTATAGACCTTGTTCTAGGTACTGCTCCTATATCTATTCCTCTATATAGGATGACACCTATAGAACTTAAAGAACGAAAGGCTCAATTATAGGAATTGTTGGATAAGGATTTTATTAAACTAAGTGTGTCACCTTGGGGAGCCCCATTTTAGGATGACACCTATAGAACTTAAAGAACGAAAGGCTCAATTATAGGAATTGTTGGATAAGGATTTTATTAGACTAAGTGTGTCACCTTGGGGAGCCCCATTTTTATTTGTGAAGAAGAAAGATGGGACTTTGAGGTTATATATTGACTATAGATAGTTGAATTGGGTGACAGTGAAAAATAAGTATTCGCTACCGATAACAAATAACTTACTTGATCAGTTACAGGGAGCTCGGGTGTTCACTAAATCAAATTCTATATTAATGTACTATCAGTTGAAGATAGCAGAGGTTGATTTACCAAAGTGTGCATTTAGATATGGGCACTTTGAGTTTTTGGTGATGCTTTTTGAGTTAATAAATTCTCCAGCAACTTTTATGGCATTGATGAATAAGGTATTTCAACCTTATTTAGATCACTTTGTGATTGTA
>JANQBM010000007.1:14070122-14084269 GCA_025594535.1 Erythroxylum domingense | reverse complement strand
AGTGGTGTTATTTATAATATTCATTTTCACTTTTTATATTAAAAAAAATAACACTATCAATTTTTGATTCATTTTCTAACGGTTTAAGAGAAATGAAATAGTTAAAATTAGAGGAAAAAATTCAAGTATAATAACGCGGAGTATAACCTTGAATTGGTAGGATGGGAACTGGTAACCATCAGCGAGCATCAAAATCCTGGAAGCTCTAAAACCTATTTAAATCGAAATCTAACATCAGATCTATCTTCAGCTTATTTACAACATAATTGAAGCACGTTAAACTACAATCCAAACCTGTGAACCACAGATGGAGGCTCCTCAAGGAGGATCCGAGAGGGATAAATCCAACCCCACCTCCTCTCCTGTTCACCTCGTCTCCAATTTCTGGAGAGGTACCTACTGCATTTTTCTCCTAATTTATAAAACAATTTTAGTTGAAATCGGAAGTTGCTTTGAATTTTACAGTTCGATCAGTTTCTGGTTCCGTTTCTTTTGGATGATCAGTGAATTTATTTTACCTTTCCACTTGTAGCCGTTTGGCTGTTAGAGTGTAACTGGGGCATCCGATAGATTGTTCCTGGACTCTGATCGCTTACGTTAGGCTTTGTTAATTAATGTCTGATGTTAGGAACCATAGCTCTAGACCTCTACTCTGCTTAGGTTTCGAATTGCTACTCGGTTCATTAGTCAGATTTTGCTTTCTGTGTATCGTAACAGCACACAGTTACGATCTGCATTGATTTTTCATGTTATATTATACTGGGTAATCTCTGTCTATAAAGTTTGGAAACAATCACGTCCTCACAGTATGAAGTTATCTCATCAATTCATTGAAAACACCTGAGGAATCGGAAAGTGGGTAGCTTCTGCTTGAATGTTCTCTCTCTTTTAAGGATATATTGTACCTGGCTGCTTATGATGCATGTGATTTGTTTCTGTATAGACTGAGGTTCATCTTTGTTGAGAGATCACTCGTTTTATCACCTTTTGCTTAATATTTTCCTTTTTAATTTTAGCTCTTGTTGTCTTGGACAATATTGATACAAAAAAAAAAAAAAAGGAGATAATTATGAAAATGATATACACAGCATTTTGGAACCAATCTTTGTTCCATATTTCTCTCTATATCCTATAGGAGTTTCATTGATCAGTCTCTCTCTAAACATGTGTGTGTGTGTGTATGTGTGTATGTATGGATATAGACATATTTTTAATGTTGCTTATAATTAATAAATAACTGATTTGAAGTTCTCTTCGAACATTCTATCCAAATTTTTGGCAGATTTTCGGTTGGAGGAGGAGAAGAGTTTGTTGGATGAACAAGGGATAAGGATAGCTGAAAATCAGGAAAATAGCCAGAAGAATCGACGTAGACTGGCAGAGAGCACTAGAGGTAATTCCTCTGGCAATAAGAAAGATCGTGGTAGTTATAAAATAGATAACGGAAGTTTTTTGTTTAATTGTTTACTATTTGGCTCAGTTAGCAAATGGCCTGGGTATATGGGATGAAATGTTTCATGTACACAAGCTTTACGTCTAGGAATGAATGGTTAGACAGGGCTTGATTTGTCTCATATCTTCTCTCTTTTATTTTTCCTGGTGAGTCAGCAGTTATTATTTGCATGGTTAAAGCCACTTGTCTTTATTTACACCTCAATATTTTTCCAGATTTCAAAAGAGCTTCTCATGAGGAGAAGTTGACTCTTTTTAATTCCTTACTCAAGGGTTATCAGGAAGAAGTTGATAATCTTACAAAGAGAGCAAAATTTGGAGAAAATGCGTTTCTTAATATCTATCAGAAACTTTATGAGGCTCCAGACCCTTATCCGGCTCTTGCTTCTATTGCTGTAAGTATCAGCCTGTTCAATTTTAGGCATTTTTTTTCTTCATTTGGCATAACTAGTGTGTATGGAAGTATTTAACATTATATAATATATCCAGTTAACATTAGATAATATATCAGGGAATCACACGTAGATTAAATGTCATAAATAAATTGCAAAAAATATTTTCCACAGCACTGCATTGATGAGGTCTTGTCTGTTCACCTGTTTGATCTGCTAGTCACTTTTTTATTTGTACAGGAGCAGGATCTCAAGTTGTCTGAATTGGAGTCGGAGAATAGGAAGATGAAAATTGAGTTAGAGGAATTCAGGGCCGAAGCAACTCATTTAAAGAATCAGCAGTCAACAATAAGAAGACTTGAGGAGCGCAACCGTCAGTTAGAGCAACAAGTAAACATTTTATCTCATTCCGGCAGTCTGGTGCTTTTGGTTTTGGATCTTCTAGTTTATTGATGCATAGTAGAGTTACAGTTAATATTCTTGCTTTTCAGGGGGCACTCAAGATGCAAATATTATAGCGATATGGCTAATATGAGCTTGTAACAGTTGTAGTGCCTAAATTTAGTTATTCCTCTCCAATTATCTATTCTGCTATTTATTATGTAATACTGTTGTACAAAAGGAGTGGTGTGAAAATGAACTAAATTACATACCCGGAACATTTCAATCACTGCATGTTTAACAATTCCAGCTTTGGGTGCTGAACCTTGAGATGATTCTCACCATTCACCTTTAACATCTTCCTTAAATGCGACAGAAAGGGGGATTGGCAAAAACAAAGAATTATAGAGGCCCGGATATTAAGTATTATGGAAGCTAGATTTTAGAAGCTGTTAAGTTTGTGTGTGAAGAAATATTAGTACATTCATAATTATTATCAGCTGAAGTGACTGCAGCTCTTATGCCTCATCAGAAATGTGTTTATCTTTTATGTTAAAAGCCTTACAACGCCTGTTTCCAGGCCATTTGATATTATTCTCCATAATCTTTGCATAAGTAACTCTGGTTGTTGATATCTTGTTGCAAATTATACTTCTTTCTAATATTTGGTTTAGATGGAGGAAAAGGTAAAAGAACTTGTAGAGATCAAACAACGCACTTTGGCTGAAGAGAACCAAAAAACATTGGAGGTTTTGAAAGATAGGTACGTTTCTGTGGTTTTGTGGAGGTATCCCGTGTTTACACTGAAGGACCAGTAGTTGCTCTTAATCGTAACAGTGATCTAGACAATCACCTAGTATTGCTAGTCAAATAAACAATGCTCTTTATCCCTGGGTAATGATACTTATCGTTTTCTTTTCAGAGAGCAATCACTGCAAGATCAATTGCGCCAAGCGAAAGAAAGTGTTGTCAATATGCAGAAATTGCATGAACTTGCTCAAAGCCAATTGTTTGAAGTACGTGCTCAATCAGGTGATATGCTAATCAAGACTTACTTTATTATGTTGGAACCATGTAAATCTAAATGTCCACATCTTTGGTTGCTGTTATCTTTGCTGGACATATCTGCTTTTATCACATCTTGAACCATTGTTCATAGCAACTGCAAAATCTATTATTTTATTTTTCTTCCCATCGATCTAACACACTTGTTAAATAATTTCAGAGGAAGAAAGAGCTGCCAAGCAATCAGAAGTTAATCTTCTGATAAATGAAGTTGAAAGGGCTCAATCACGACTTCTTAGTCTAGAAAGAGAGAAGGTTTGTTTCATATATCTCAGAGTGCAACTTAATATCTCCTTTGTTTTAGTGCTTTACTTTTCTTTTTTACAAATTTCATCAGCATAAGTGTTTCCACATTGACCTCTTTAAAAAAATTGTGATCGAATTGGATCTTTCTCTTATTTTTGTATGATTGCTGCATCAAGAATCTCCACCCATCGCAAAGTTTTTTCTGCACTGTCTCAGCTTGATTGATAAACAGATGACTTGCATTTGGGAAGAAACCCTAATATTGGGACTTGGGAAAACTTCCATTGTTTAATTACCATGATGTCTTATTTTCTGTTTGCATTTTTTGCCTAATATATTATTTAACAACATCCCAATAGAAGTCTCGCTGAATGCGGGGTCTGGGGAGCTTAGAAGTATGCTTAATGCTATGGATTCTAACCGAATATCATTGCAGGGTGTCCTACGCTCACAATTGCAGTCAGCAAATGAAGACACTGGAAATAAGGAAAGGTGATGTTCTCTACATATATTCACTGTACAGTTAATTTCCTAAACCTGAAGTGCAAATTGAAGAAATTTAATCTGGGCATTTTTATTTATTATGAGATATATTTCATTTGTTTTCTTCTGGGTTTTATTTTTCCAATCTTTTTTATATTATTGCGTGTACTGATATCTTTGACTGTTAATTTCTGGTACTCAGTGACAATGCAGACTCGAATAAAATCCTTGAGAATTCCTTGATTGCCAAAGAGAAGATTATCTCTGACCTTAATATGGAGCTGCACAATGTTGAGACTACATTGGCAAATGAGCGGGAACAGCATATGGTTGAGATGAAAAGGTTGAATGCTGCGTTGAATGAGAAGGTAATATGCTTCGTTGTTATTCTGTTAGAAATACATACTTATTTTGCTCAGCTTGATATGTGAGCTTATATTCATGCAACGAGGAAGATAGTCCTTGGTTGCTGATGCTGAATCCATGCAATATGACATGCCCAAAATTTTATGTCTATTATATGTTATTCTACTATTTCCCAAGGTTCTATAGTCTAGCTTTTGTTTACGTCTAGCTATGTGTTTGATGCACATTTTTGTTAACCAAAATGTTTCCTTCTTTGTCACTTTTTTTTTTTTTTTGTGGTTTCTGGGGGTCTACATATCCTTGAATTGGTTTTTTACAGCAATTCTTGTCAATCTTCCAATGGGGTTCTGTTACGATTAAATGAACTCTTTTTATCTTTTATTGCATTATCTTTTTAAGAATCAATAATTATTAATTGCTTATGGCATGTTTATTTCCACTGTGGTTTTTTGTTTTATTTTCAAATTTCGTAAAAAAAACTTAATTGTTTGAGTTTTTTGTTTCTGTTTTTTTATTTTAGTTTCTGCTAATTTTCATAACTTATAAAAACTATAAAAAATAGTTCTTGTTTTCTTGTCATAATCTGATTTAGCATCTATAAATATATGTTATTAATTATTTAACATGAAATTACTGATAAAAATTATGACTAATATAATTTACTTATTTAATTTATTTTAATTTTTATAACTAGTTTAAAATTTTAAAATTTTAATTTTAAAAAATAAAAATTTTAAATTTGATAATGTTTAATAAATATATTTTAAATTGAAAATATCTTAAAATAAACAAATTTTATTTTAATGATTATAATATATATTAACAAGTAAATATTAATTTATAAGTAAATTATTTATTTATTTTAATAAAATATAATGAATTTTTATATTTTTATTAATAAATATTGTGTAAGAGATGAAAATAAAATTATTTAGTTAATTAATTCATAAAATTTATTTATCTCTAAGTTTTATCTAATATTTAATTATTATTCAATTATAAAATTATAACTATATTAATACTAACAAACAAACAGGCTTTTTATTTTTATTTTAAAAAATCAAAAATAAGAAATGAAAATTAACTAGGCCTTGTAATGGTTTACCAGCTTGAACAAAGATTTTAAAAGGGTTTGGATTTGTAATTATATCTATCTGGCACTTGTACAAGAGTAGTCTATTTGGCACTTGTCCAAGAGTAGTGTTCTTACGGCATGAGCTAGCTGCATCTATCAAATATTTGTCTGTATATTGCTGCTATCTCAAGCATGGTATCTGTTGATGGTACTCTTACCTGCATTTCTGTGTGTGCATGCGTATGATCATTGCAAGTGCATGCTCATATGTTCAGAGAGTGGTTTGAGAAACTGGATGGGATGAATATCACCGGCCTTGTGCATCCACTTAAGTGACACACAACTGCCAGTTTTGCTTTTCCAAATTTGTTCCTTCGGGAGAATGCTTTCCCTTTGGTGCTGGATATCATACATATAGAAAAAACTTAATGGTTTTTATTTTACTTGCTTAGTTTCTATCCAATTTATTTGACTTGGAATGTGTTTTGGGTATAGTCTGTTCTATATTTGCTTACTAATGCTACGTCTTTTTTGGCTATGTAGGAAGTTGCTCTTGAGGAGATGAAGAAAGAGCTTCAAGCAAGGCCAACTTCAAAATTAGTCGATGATTTGCGTAAAAAAGTTAAAATCTTTCAGGTACTGTCAGTTTATTCTTCTCTCATGATTAACAGGATGTGGATATGAGTTTTAATTCTGGTGTTACTCTTCATAGCTTTTCTCAGCCTTGTAAATTCTATTGATATGATTAAATTCAAGGATGTTCTTGCTACAGTTTAGTTTATACTGGAAGCATGGTTTGGAGCTTCAACTATAACAATTAAAGAAGTCAAGGAAAAGAGGGGTTTTGGTTGCAGGGGATTTTGGGTTCCTGGTTTCCATTTTCTTTTTTACCATTGCTGATGGACATCTGCGTAGAAGGTTTTAAATCTATGTGTCCTTTTAAGAGGTTTTTTCCCCTGTGGGTTCTCTAACTCTTCTACAGTAGCTGAAATTAAACAGGATTTAAGTGCTAGAATTTGATCTTTATGTGATTTGTAAGTATTGATGAGTTCATATAAAAGCAGTAATTTATTGAATTTGGTGTTAATGTGCTTTTTACAAGAACTAGTCAAACCATTAACATAACCCTTTTCATTATGGGACTAATAACTAATATCTAGCTACTCATTATTATATCATAACAAACTCTAATGATGTAAAGTACTGCTCGAGGCCCATGTTTAAGCTATATTTTTTTCATCTGGAGAAATATGCTGGAAAAATAGTTATTACTATTTCTGGTTGGACCTGAAGGTAACCTTCCTGATTTGTACTTTGAACCATTTAAGCCATAAATCTTTAGCTGTTTGTTAAAAATAGCTTTCTGGCCTGATCAGTTGCTACTCTTTAGCTATACATGCTTAAAAACCAGTTTAGACTTGAAATTAGAGGTGAATGGATATTTTGTGTTTCCTTCTTTAGTTTTAATTTTAAATAGAGCTTGAAAACAGATCTCACATTTAAATGTGCTTGGGTTGTCACAATTTCCTCAACTGCATGATGTTTTCCTTTTGTATGGTGCAGGCTGTGGGTTATAATTCTATTGAAGCTGAAGATTGGGAAGCTGCTACTAGCGGGGAAGAGTTGACCAAGATGGAGTCTCTTCTACTTGACAAAAATCGAAAAATGGAGCATGAACTGACACAGTTAAAGGTATGTGATATTTCCTGCATTACGTTTTGAATTTGGCTCTTTTTTTCCAGGTTTCCAACCAGAGATGCATTTGGATGTAAATTAGCATCTAGTTTGATCAAGTTGCTTCTGATGTAGTCGATCATTTTATAGTTTCCTTTTTTCTTTTTCCTGTTTCCTTTTTCCTCTTAAGCCTATAAGATTTGAACTATTAATCCATCATATTTTCAGGCTTATGTAATGCTTTGAATATCTTGCTGCTGTGAATACTTTTGATAAATGTTACTATTTAAATTGTTATTGTCTCAGGTCAAACTTTCTGAGAAAGCAACTTTGCTACAAATGGATGAGGACAAGATAGCAGAGCTTAATGCAAAGGTTAACGAACAACAGAAGTTGATACAAAAGTTGGAGGATGATATACTAAAGGTTTGAATTGCATACTTTTGGATAGTATCAAATACTCTAAAGGATTGAATTAAATTCTTTTGGACGGTATCGAATACTAGGTGCAATATAGGGTGATGCATGCTTTTGTATCATATCCTTGCGAGTTTATGATAACTCTTCCAGTTTAGTCTATGTCAAAGCACCCGTGCAAGGCATAATCTTGTTCCCTTCGATTCATATCATCATACTCTTCTGGCATCAGACATGATTTGCCCTAAATCAGTGTGTTGCTCGTGTTTGATAGTTAATAGACCCTTGATGTGAGATCTAGTCAATGCCAACTCACAGGGAAGTCCTCTCCTCCCCCTTTATTGATGTTCGCTCCTTTCCTAGACTTGCCTATGCTGAATGAAATGTAAGAGGACAGACCCTGTGTAGATTTTGCTGAAGTTTCTGAATGTCTTATTCAATAGAAATATGCTCTTTAAATAGGTGTTAAATGTTATTGGGAATTATTATAGAAATTTTGGGATCCCTCTAATTTGGAAATTATCATGTCTGGGATAGGATTCCTCTATTTCATCTCATATTAAAACAAAACTTCTAAAATATTAAACTTTTGTAAATAGTAGTGCTGGAACGAAAATTACTTGCAAAACAAACACCCAGTTTGTTACCCTTTGATCACTCTTTTCCCTTCAGCCAATCTTCTTGCATATTTCTTCCTCTAGATGCATTTTTCACATCATTTCTCCCCTTCTGAACAAAGAGCTTGTCCTCAAGCTCGAAACTCAAGATGACTCCATATATCCTGGCCCTCCTTCATCCTCTTCTTCGGATTCTAGCAATTCTACCCAGAACTTCTTACATTTATGTCCGCAATAGGATGCTTCATCACAATTGAAGCAAGTCCCTTTGCCCTTGATTCATCCATCTCTGCCTTGGTTAACTTCTTCAAAAATGTTGCAGGAGTGCTTCCCACGCTAGAAACAGCTTCTTGACTCCCCCCCGCACTCCCTTTTCCTCCTACAGAATTTTCTGACACAGCCAGGAAGTGGCAGCCTTGCGACCCCCTCCTATGGCAACTGGAGTACTTCTCAACCTCCTTTATGTGCACGGGCCAAGTTTCATGGCAGCCCCTAGGCTGTTTGGCTGTTGTAGCTCCACTTCCAGCTGAAGCCCTTCGACGGCCCAGCAGTAAACAACCCAACCTGCTGCTATGTTCTAAACTCTGTTGTGCGCACTATCAAAGTCTAAAGTTCTCTCTGGTACTCTGTCCCAGACTGCTTCAAGTTAGTTAATCCACCCAAATGGTTCATGGGAGGCCCAAACCATAGGTGACATTATTCCTTGAAGGTTTCCCATTCCATACCCGGTTCCTCATGCTCCTCCTTAAAAAACCACAATTGTGCCTCTCCATTAAGATGGAATGCTGCCAGCCTCACTTTCTCCTCTTCCGGGGTCTGTTGGTTCCTGAGGAACTGCTTTACCTTGTAAATCCAAACAAGAGGGTCATTAGAACCATCATATGTCGGGAATTTTAATTTAGAATACCTAGGAACGGTGCCTAAAACTGTTGGCCCACGCTTTGTCGACCCTCTTTGTGTAGGCGTGGTTCCCGCTGTCAGCCTTCCCTTGCTAATCTCGTATGTGAATAGCCCGAAATGGCTCCACAAACTGAGCATTTTGCCATTCTTCTACCCTTGCCAATTGCTGCTCCAGTTGTTTCATAAATACATCCACTTTACTTGACAGATCAAACAAGTCATCCATGACCGGTGGCTCTGGTGCCAAATTGATGTGGGACTTAGCATAGGATTTAGTCACGGACCGACTCACAGGGAAGTCTTGTCCTCCTCCTTCATTGATGTTCACTTCCTTCCTAGACTTGCCTATGCTGAACGAAAAGAAAAAGAGCCATTCTTGACAGTCCATCTAGATTTTCTGCCAAAGTTTTTGACTGTCTTATTCAATAGAAATATGCCCTTTAAATAGGTGTAACAGTGAGAGTTATTAGAACTTATTATAGAGATTTTAGGATCCATCTAATTTAATAATTATCCTAACTAGAATAGAATCCATCTAATTTAGTCTCCTATTAAAACAAAATTTTTGAAATTATAAACTTTTGCTAAATAGTAGTGATGGAAAGAAAAATACTTGCAAAACAAACTTATCAATCTGTTAACCTTCGATCACTCCCTTACTTAGTCCGATTTTCTTACATATTTCTTCCCCACAAATGCATCTTCCACATCAACCCGCAAAAATGATTTTTTGAACCGAAGTGCAAATTTCTTATACATTAATGTGCGCGGTTTACGTTTATTTGCTTGCACACATACAGTTTTCCTGAAAAATAAGCAGGCAAATAATTATGAAACCCTTTTCCATCATGGCATCTTATTATGCATATTCTGTGCACAACATGCCAAAAAAAAAAGAAAAAAAAAACTACCCTCCAAATCCTACACCCTACATGCAAAAAGGAAAATGAATAATTAAGACAGAGAAATAAACCAAATAGGAAAAACACATCACTACAAAAGAACTGTACAAATTTCAATTCAATTCTTTTACTTGATGTAGGGGTATAACTCTAAAGATCGAAAAGGCAGTCTATTTGATGATTGGGGTCTTTCAGAGTCTGGAGGCGCAGAGCAATCTGAGGTAAATCTCTTTTGCTATCATTCACAAAGTCAGCAACCATGTATATGCTCCAGTGACAGTTTTAAGAAGTAAATTACGGCCACAGTCCTTTTATTACTTCTGTGATTCACATGTAGCTGGACCTGTTTGCTTGCTTTTCAATAAAATTGTGGGAAGGTTAAATATATGCTGGTTCAGTGCTGAGAGAAAAGATGCTGATAAAAACATTGGTCAAGCAGTAACTTTTAAGAAGTGATATTATCATTTGCTACACTGATCATATACTCTTATCAAATAATTTTTGTTTCCCTTACAATTTCCATGTCCATATTGCATTCAAAGTTTTGTGTTGATGGTGGTGTTTAACTTTGGAATAGTCTTCAATGTTTGTTCGAACTCCACAAAATTTCTTTTTCTTGAGTTCCATTTCTTCTCTGAATACTTCAATTTGTTACTTAGCTTGCGGTGCAGCATGTGGAGCATAAACATGTTTCCTCGGAGCAAGATCAAAGCTCAATGCTTAAGGTTATATGCAATCAAAGAGATCGATTTAGGGCACGATTGCGAGAGACAGAGGAGGTAATGTCATTCTTTTGTTGTTATATGGATTGCATATTCTGTGTGTCATAGTGCATATTCATCTGGATAGATCATAAGCTTGTGGATAAAAGTGAAAACCTTAAAATTTGTAGGAGATAAGGCAGTTGAAGGAGAGGATAGGTCAACTAACTGCAGAGTTGGAGAAAACAAAGGCTGACAATGTCAAACTATACGGAAAAATACGTTACGTGCAGGACTACAATCACGAAAAAGTAGTTTCAAGAGGATCAAAGAAGGTATTTTATTTGGATTTCCATTTTCTGATTGAGATTGTATTTCCTAATTGCTCTGGGTGTATGAAAACTTTTGCACGCCATATGATGAATTTCAGCACAACGAGGATCTAGAAAGTGGTTTTACCTCGGATGTTGAGTCTAAGTACAAGAAGATTTATGAAGATGACATAAATCCATTTGCAGCATTTTCAAAAAAGGTTAGTATCATTTGAGTTACTTCGCTATATAAAAGTATGATCGCCAGTCACACAATTTTATTGCATTTTAAGGCCTCAGGTCTGCTGTCACTCTCTCTTTTGCAAGTTTTCTGTAGAATATTCAATTATGAACAATTAAAGTTAAATAAATGTATATACTAAGCTGCGTATAAATAATTTCCATCTAAATGTCCCCTACCCACTTGTTACGTCTACACGAAACAAGCATCATTTGGAACTTTTAGGGCAGCATCAAACTGATTGTACTTCTTTTTGCATGTCATATATGCGCGCACACGTACTTAAAATTATTAACTTTTTATATTGTTAATCAGGAAAGGGATCAAAGGTACAAGGAGTTGGGTATCAGAGATAGAATCACACTTAGCAGTGGACGCTTCCTTCTTGGTAACAAGTATGACTGGATTTCCTTCACTTTATTTTTCTTCCATCTTAGAGGAGTGCTCTGCATTATTAGTGATTCTATAGAAATTTGAACTTAGCATTTGTCAATACTGGATTCTTTCTCTTTATTTCTCTCCTTATAGTAGTTTAATTTATCTCAAATATAGCTTTTAGGGGTCAACAAACTCCTACTGCTAGGGCAACTTATATGTGGAGCATCTCCTAAACTGGATGTGTCCACATCAGTGTCCACGTGTTTTCTTTAAAGTAAATTGTTTAAAATAAAAAGCACTTTTATATTAGTTTAAACACAACATGGTTATGTTTTTTTGATACCCATTCTGACTACATCCACTTCGCTCCCACAAAAAACAACTTTCTCAGCTCATCTCCAATTCCCATCTTATTATTTTTCCTTGATACTTGTGCCTGTCCTTGAATTTCTATGCTATTCACAAATGATCAAAGAGAGAACTAGAGTGAGAGAAATCAGCTAGAGTGAGAGAGAGGCTTTGTGGACTCTTGACCCAGAAACTGTCAATTTTATCAGGAAACCAACAACCACATCGAGTAAGTTTCAGTGTCGTCTTTTCTTTTTCTAGCAAAAGCTGAGAGAGAGAAAGCAATGGCCTTGAGTCCTTTGACGTTGGTGTTTGTGGTGATGCGTAAGGCTACAAGAGATTCACAGAACAAAACATTGAATTGATTTATAATTTTAAGGGTTTAGGAATTTTTTTATTTGGGGATTTTGGGAATTTGGTTATTGAAGGGTTTCGAGTATTCTTCGAATGGCTTCAAAATGGGAATCTAGGAGGATTTGGGGTGACGTTCGAATGGATTTAGATGAGAGAGTAGTCTTTTAAGAAATACGCAAAAGGAACTTAGGCTATGTTTGGGTGGGTGGTTATTGATGGAATGAATTATTATTCCATCGTTTAGAAGGAGAGTTTATAATGGAATATAATAGAATAAGATAAAAAGGGAGGGTTTTACATTACATTCTATTTCATCCTAAACAGTAAAAATAGGTTACTTCCGATTTGAGAGGTTTAGGATGGAATGTAAAATGATAAACAACATTTTACTATATTACATTATAAATCTTTATTCCAGACAACATTTCACTATATTACATTATGAATTCTTCCATTCCTCCCAAACAACAATTTTCTAATATTACATCCATTTATATTCCATTTCATTGTAAACTATTTCATTAAATTCTGTTCCATTTTAGTATACACACTTGTTTGATGTGGAAACAATAATGAACTTGGTTTTGACTCCTGAGCTATATTTGAAACAAAATGGAATTTCATGCATTTAACTGATATTTATTTTTACTTTTGGTTTTGATTAAAATTTCGGACTTCAAAAATAATTTACCTAGGTTTTAGTGGTATCTTGCACTCATCATAATTAGGCATCTTATTATTTTTCCTATTCAGTTCCCGTGTTGTTCTGTTTTCTTGCATACTTTTTTAGTTTTATCTTTCTTGTTTATCGCTGATAGTTCATTCGATTCTGTAGTTGTTTTTTCACTTTATGCTTCATATACTGTTTTATTATTTTCAGTAAGATAATACTGTCGTTGCAATGAACAATTATTGTTTGTAAATTCTCTTTCTTCCGAATGAGACCTAAATTGCAGGTATGCGCGTACTTTTGCCTTTTTCTACACCATTGGATTGCATATCCTGGTGTTCACATGTCTCTACCGCATGTCGGCTCTGAGCTATCTAAGGTTATCACTAAATTAATCATATTTTTGGCCCCTATCTCCTCTTAAAATATGTTGTAATTTAATGCTTCAACTTTTCTGTTTCCAGCAATGGCGAGGAATCTTTTGTTGGAGATGATAACACAAACCTCCCCCGTGCGATCTAGTTTTTGTTTGTCTGGGTAAATTTCCTGCCATCTCTGACCATGGGATCGGGGCTCACAGGATTTGAAACTGCAAATATAGAGGCCATACAATGTATATGCAACAATATTTACCTCCAATACTGAAAATGGAAAAAGAAAAATGCACTTGGTCTTGTTTTACTGCTTGCAAAGTCCGAGTAATTCAATGAAAAGTTGATTGTTTTTTGGGCTGCTGCACAGATATTCACATTGATATTGTAAACTATTTGGCATGAACATTAAATATGCATGATCATCCAAGAGTTGGTAATGGGTAGCGCTGGGAAGAGATTTGATTCGGGGACGAGTTGCATCAGAAAGTTCGCCATCTTCATTAACTTCACCTAACAGTAATTGTGTTAATTATGATTTTATTTACTCCTTTTTGCCATTATGGTGTTTGTCTATTTCTGTCAATCTTATCTAAAATTTTGATCTTATCAACTCATCGAAGCTTTAGTCATGTTGACTAGTTAAATTAAACTCATTTAACAATTATTTCATCCGCATAGCTTGGATCTTCAACCAATTAGGATAATAGCAATATGATTCCACAATTTAAACAATGTATTTCTTTTTAACCTTTTGTTAAGTTTTAACAACGAAAATAGGGGATGCACGGTGACAAGGAAAT
>JANQBM010000007.1:13964136-13978546 GCA_025594535.1 Erythroxylum domingense | reverse complement strand
CTCCCCCGTGGGCCACGGGTCCAGATGTCACGTAGGATGTCGGGCCCGTAGACCCGCCCGGGGAGGGGTTCCAGCAATGGGAGATATGAAACTAACTTCTATGATTATTCAATTATCGGACCAATCAATGAAGAAACAGTTAGGCTTAGTGAAGAATGTACCTATAAAAGCGGACAAGTTTATCATCCTTGTGGATTTTGTCATGTTAAACTTTGAAGATGATCAAAACTGTCCGCTAATCCTTAGCTTGCCATTTTTTACCATCGAAAAATCTTTGATCGATGTCCATAAAAACATCCTCATCCTTCAGATTGGAGATGAATAAGTGAAATTTATCATGAACAAGGTATTCAAGAATCCGAATGACAGTAACTCATTCAGGATAATTGAAGTGTTCGAATCTTGAACAAAAGGACGAAGAACATATGACAGTGGACATAAAGCTTAAAGCAGATAAGAAAATCTTTGTTCATAAAGTGGAAGCTAAAGAACAAATGAGGGTGACTGAAGAACAAAAAAGGATCACCTTCATATAAGGCAAACTGTTGGATTCGATGGAAGATTCAGGGAGCTTCATTATTCCCTATTGCAGAAAGGACATTACTAAGCTTGTTAGGTTTCCTTAATATGATAGATTATGTCCTTTTCATTATCTCTCAACATGTAGCTTTTTTACGAGCTAAAAGGAGACACGGGTGGTAGCAAGCCACTCATAATTGATCTTAGTTGAGTTTTTGAAGGATTTAAGGTCAAGCAAATGACCATAAATTAGCACGTTTAGTAATTAGTATGTGTAGTTAGATTTGTTTAGAATTTTTAAAAAAAATAAATTTTTAAAGATTTGGAATGGTTTGGGATTACTAATTCTCTTACTCTATTTAAGCAATTATAAGATAGGATAGCAATCTCAGGCATTAAGCAGATTTGATATCAACAATATTGCCATCACTACCTCCTTTACCATGATGGTTCAGTGCTCTTAACTCTTATCTTTTCATTTTTGTCTTTATTTTGTTCTTATGTTTCACTTTACTTTATGTATTTTTATTCCCACCTTATGTGTTATTGTTTTTTCTTTTCATATTAAGGACAATGTATTGTTCAAGTGTGGGGAAGGATGTGTGTTGTATGTTTTTATTTTGAATGTAAATTTTGCATTTTAGTTTGTTTTAGGGTGCATTATGTGACTTGTGTGAATGTGCCAATAGTTAGGACTTAACAGAATAGGTTTAACTTTGAACATAGTCTTTTAGGTTGTGAAGATTTATTAGCTTATGAAATTAGTGACCTAGGTTACTTTGGCTAAATATGCAGGTTGATTAGGATATGATGTTAGTTTATTCACCCTAGGAATTTGTCATATTTATTTATAATTTTAGGCCAATCGAATAAGTAGCATCACTATTACCTTTTTATGAGAATTACTAGCTAAAGAAATGAAGTAGGTAATTATTAAAAAATAAAATATAATATAATATAATATTATATAATAATAATAATAATAATAATAATAATAATAATAATATAATAATAATAATAATAATAATAATAAAATGTGTAAATCATAAGCAATTAACTATTCTGTTGGCCTTCGGGTTATGAATAGAGCTAGTAGCCAACTGATAATGTGATGTAGCTGAGTAATCGAATCTACATGCATCACAAATGTGTACCTTTGCGTCAAAAGGCTATGATGACATTCCAACCAAGTTGTTAATAAAAACATGACCTAGTTTAGTAACCAGATTAACATTCATCACAAATTTTTGCCTTCACATAAAAAGGCTAGGTTCATATCAATCAAAATTAACAAAAATAGTATTTTGTTAAATAAACCTACCAATCTTTATAAAAAGCATAAATTTTCTTGAAAACTTACTTAGGGATAGTTACATTTTTTATTGACCACATGATGGTCGATGTTTTTGTGCAAGTGATAGGGGTGAATAAACTTAACATTAAAGTCTGGCTTAATTGTTTATTTATTCCAAGGTACTTAGACGCAGATTTCACAAATTAATAAGTTAGAATAACTTGAGGGATAGTGTTCAAAGTTAAATTCGTGTCGTGAATTTTGAAGATGTTGAACTTGGCAATCCTATATATTGAGGTGTTTATTAGACTAAGGGAAAGGAATTCTCAGTATACCTGTGTGTTAACAGAAGATCAGCGGGTCTTGGCTAAAGAACTTTGTATGAAAATTGAATTATTCTATAATGTGACTGAATCGTTCTTGAGAACAAAATATCCAATTTAACACAGTTGCTTTAGCATTATGTCTAACATAAAGTATTCATTATCACTGCGGTTGTTTGACTCTAATGAGATTATTTAGACTATAGTGGAGCAGATAATGGAGATGTTGAATTCTTATTGGTCTATAGTTGGAGACATTATTATAGTGTTATAATGTTGGAGCCAAAATACAAAATCGACGAGTTTGGTTTTATTTATGATACATTGTACGGTGATCGATCTCAAGAGCATGTAGGTATCATTAAAAAAGTATGGTATGAATTGTTTAATGATTATCAACTTAGAATGGAAAAAACTCATGATCTGGATCTTCGTAGTCTAGGCAGTTCAACTCCAGGTTTAGTTTCTGGTTCGACCTCATATTTTAACCATAGATTAACACAATCTTTTTCAAATTTTTTGGAAGAGAAAAGGTCTGGGACTTCTTATAATATGATGGAGTTAGATAAATATTTTACTAAAGATTGTGTACTTAAAACTAAAGGTGAGCAGTTATATATGTTGTTATGGTAGAAGAAGTTTGGAAATACTTTTCTGATTATGCAATTCATTGCTCAAGACTTATTAGCTATTCCATCATCCACTATTGCTTTGGAGTCTACTTTTAGTTTGGAAGTACTCCCCATCGCACTCAACTCCATCCTCGTATTATGGAAGCCCTTATGTGTGCCCAAAGTTGGTTAAATGATGAAGATATTGACGGTAAATTCTATATATGTATAAACATATCTCTTTTATCTATTTTTATATTATCTTACCTTATATTGAGCTTTTAATTTCTATTAATACATCCACAGGTATTAATGCAGAGGTGACTAGTCAAATTAATCGACCAACTGCATGTTATTTTTATCAAATATATAAAGATGAAGGTATGTTTAATTATTTATTAAATATTACTATGTCTTAAATATTCCTTTAATTTTAATATTACATTACTAAATATTATGTTTGTATATACAAATGATGTGATCCAACTATTAACAATCCTAGCAACAATGATTAGTTGCATCATTTCTTGTAAAATGATTTCAATAATAATTTGTGTACAGTAAAAATTACTATATTTAACGAATTTGATTTTATCATTTCTCTCTTTTAATAATTAATAAATTATTTAAGTAAAACTGAAATTCGTAATTAACTGAACTGAAATTCCTAACTATAATTAACTTAATGAATTTTCCCACAAATTCCTAATTAATTATATATTTATATAATCATGTTTCAATGGAAGGTTATTACTCAATTCAAATTATTTAATTCAAGTTATATAATCATATGTTTCAATGAAATTTGTATTTTTTGAGCATAAGAGTTTTAATGTAACTTCAATTACTTAAATTGATAGCTTTAATTTTAATCGTTTTGTAGCTTATAATTTTATGTTTAATTATAATTTAATTTAATTTTTGTTAAAGTCCTTACTAAACTTTCTAAAGTATCCAAGCCTTATGTTCTAATTTTCTATCATTTCATAAGATTTCCAAATGTTAAGATTAAAAGAGTTTAACACAAGATTTGATTGTTTGGTTCAAATATGTTGAATCCCTTAATTTATCAAATAATTTGTCCTAATTTATTAATTATTACACATATTGAATTTATATATTATTTAAAATGAACATTACAACTTTTCATTGCAAAAAATATGAGCTATCATCATAGTTTACATTTATCGACTATTTATAATCAAAACTTTTGTTATTGATATAATAAGATTATTATATACAAATGAACTAGTATTAAATAATGACATTTTGTTAATAATATGGAATTTATATATTGGTATTGTTTTGTTAATTATAAGAGTTTTGGAATATATAATATGAAAATACTAATAATTATTGGATTTAAATATTTCATTTAAATTTAATTTTTTGTAGATTAATAGTTTGTTAATTATTAAATGCATTAAAATTTTTATTTGATATATAATTGAAAATAATTATTATAATTTTTTTTATAAAAATAACATATATACTTATAAATTTGTAGTAATAATGAGATAATTTATATATTTATGTTATTTTATGAGTTATAGTACTTGGAATCATGTATAATGTATTAGAACATGACATATAACCGCTAAACTGAAGATTTTCTTAGTGAGCTCAAGGTAAGTTTAGACTACAAAAGTTTGAAATCTTGATGTAGTAACTTTTACCTTTCATCATACACCACATTTATCAATCATTTGATCAAAAATCACTACTAGTTACCTATTAATTTCATAAGTTACAATTAATATATATAATAAAAGAAATTAACTTGAGTTTGTGTTTATAAGAAATCATCATGTTTATTTTAATATTTACTTTTTTATATTTGTAACTAATTATGAGGTATAACATTTAGTAAAGTACTTACATTTTTTTAATATCATCATCAAATAAGATGTTAAAATAATTATAACTTAAATTTCCATCTAATCATTTTATATTATAATTTTTATAATTATACTTTTGATATTGAGATTATCAAATCTAATAATAAATGTTCTTGTAGAAGTTGTAACTAGAGATAGTCAGCCTCTTAAAAGAAATATTTGACTTGTTGGAATAGATTTATGAAGATATCGATAATTGCCAAGCCTAAATCAAAGATTTATTAGATATTGTTAGCTTCAACTTAATACCTAAAGAGGTTAACACTGAAGAGGGAAAAGGAGGTTGGTTATTGATTATTGATTATAAACCTCTTAACGCATTCATTCAAGATGACAAGTTTTCACCACCAAAGATCAATAATCAAGTCTTATTTCTTAAAGAAGAAAAAATCTTTTCGAAGTCTGACTTGAAAGTAGGCTTTTGGCAATTGGGAATAGACCCACAAGAAATGTACAAAACAATTTTTTTACATCTTAAATGCTTAATACCTATAGACTATTATGCCATTTGGACTCAAAGTCAATCCATCACTATTTCAACTACCTATGAAAAAAATTTATAAACCTATCCTACTTAGTGCCTTGATCTACATTGATGACATTTTACTATATTCCAGGACCCATGAAGATGATAAAGTACTACTTCAATCTTTTTTGGATCTTACTAAGCAATATGAGATCATGCTCTCAGTCAAAAAGAGTCACATTAGATAAACCTAGATAGAATTTTTTGGTATGATCTTTCAGGACGTAATTTATCATCTTAGCCCACATATTGATAGTGAATTATTGCATTTTCCTATTGAAAATCTCAGTTTAAAGCAAATCCAACAATTCCTTAGAATTTTCAATTATATAAGGGATTTTACTCCATATGTGGATGATTATACAATCTCCTTATCAAGATTACTGAGAAAGAATCCATCACTATGGAGTAAAGAGCATAATAAAGTTGTCTGGTACTTAAAGCAAGTGAGTCAACATCTACCCCATTTAAAGATTCCTAATAAAGGATAACATATCATTTAGGCAGATGTCAGTGATCATTACTAGCGAGCTATCTTGATTGAAGAAATTGATAGGAAACGTCATTTTTGCAGTCATACTAGTGGCTAGTTCAAATAATCAGAAAAGCACTATCATAACATCTATAATGAGATTTTGGCAGTAATAAGAGGGATTGAAATTTTTAATTTTGCACCTTATCCCATATCATTTTATGGTAGAAATGGAAAACACGTCCTTCTCCAAAATCCTTGGGCCTAACAAAAAGATTTTACCTAACAACCAATTACTTAGTTAGAAAAATTAGTTCTCTCGCTATAAATTCACATTCTACCATATCAAAGGTCATAACAATGCATTTGTTAATTTCCTTCAAGGCCTCGAAAACCCATTCAACTTCTTACTTCTATTATACAAAAACCAATCTCTCTCTTTATCTTCCTAATCATGGATCTTCTCTCTATGCTAGAGTAAAAATTATTTTTCTCCTATTACTAGAAACTCACCTGATAACTTAGAAGAGATTGATGTTCTTCTCAAAAAGAGCCTCTTCTATTATCTCCATCTTATTCTCATAACTCTTAAAATTTCACCAGATCCAGACGATTTTGATATCTAAACACCTTATCGTACCTTGCATCATCTGTATGATTCTCTCACAGAACCAACGTGGCATGTTTAGGATTTATCTTCTCTTTTTGCATATCATATTTCCTTGTCTCCACTAAATATCTATCAACATTTGGCTAATCCCATCAATGCAAATTCTCTGTTATGGACCTTCCTGGAATGGTTCCAACTATTAATCAAATGGCGCATTCAATTGGGTCAAATACTTAACAGGTATTAGTTATGGAGTATTCCTTTGAAAGAACAGAAAGCCCAGTCATTCTTCATAGTTCATCGCCCATATGGTATGGCTAAAAATGGTTCATAATACAATCAATCATTTGCATCTTTAGAAAACCTCCATTGACTAGCCCAAAAATCAAAGGAACTTAATGAATTATTTTTTCCAGTTCTTTGATAACCTTAATCATCATTTGAAATCAGCAAACCTACCACTTGCACATCTTTAGGTCCATACCCTATAGATTTTTCTCTACTTATACCCATTTCACCAAGTGACGAATATCAATTTTCATTTGATCAATTTGCTCATATAGGCTTCAGTTTTATGAGAGGCTAATTACCATGTCCACCTAGTTTTGAGCCCAAAAGGAATTTTAAAATTAGAGAAAGCTCCGCTAGTGAGCCTAAGTCGAAAAACCTTCCTAATCACTTCCAAGACTCCTAAGATCTGTAGCCCCCAGTTTAGACTAATGTTGAAGTGGACCATTTCATCAAAGAAATGGAAAAGCTAAATGATGATATTTTTAACGAAGACAGTGTTGATGGATTAAAATCCTTGTCAACACCACCTTGTTAAAAATTCCTTCTTATCTTTAAGGAATATTATTAGGACCCTGTGTCTCTCAATAATTTTGACTTTATTTATGTCCTTTTGTATTTTAGTTTTCATTATTGTACTATGTAGGATTGCTTTTATCTTTATTTAATCATAATATCTAATAGAGATTCATTTTTCAAAATCATTAAAAAGGATATATAAGCTGGAAACCCATTGTAAAGCTCTTTTGAGGCTTATCGGTGAAAAAGTCTACAGACTAGGAATCACAATGAAAAGACCCTTTCTTAATTCATAAGCTCTGATAGATGTATAATTAATCACATTTATACCCCATATTTGAGGTATTTTTTTATATTTTATACTTTTATTGCATATTTGGTACTTAATTCGCTCCAAGTGTGTTTACAAAGTATAATTGCCTTTATAGACTTAAAGGAGAAGAATTTGGATAAAAATGTAGGATAAAACAAATATTCGAAGCACGGAAGGGATGCATGGTCATGCATAAGCTCATGCAGTTCTCTTAAATTGTGCAAATTAGAGAATTTCGAGTACTTTGAGCTACGCACGGTTTGATGCACTATCTTGCATCATACCTTGCATCTCCTAGAACCCTAAAATTTGCTATAAAATAAAGGCAAAATGGGGAGAACAGACTTTAGAAGGTGATCCTAGATATTGAGATCATTCTCAAGGGGTGATTTTTATCTCGAGAAGCGAAAAATATGAAGAATTCATCGAAAGATCCATCGAAATACAAGATCAAACCTCTACCTTGCAAAAATATTCGATAGAAGACAATCAAGGAGATTTAGAATTATAAACTCATTATTTTCAATTTGTTGTTCTTTCAGTTTATGTTTGATTTTGTTTTCTATCATGTGTAACTAAACATCTTGTTAGTTAGGTTAGATGAACCCTATTTTGATACTTTACTATGATTTTATTGTTTTATCAATGCAATTGGATAATTGATATATTGTGATTTGATTACATATTTTATTAATGTTCAAATAGATCTAGAATATTAGATAATAACTTAATTTCATACATAGACGTTACAAAATCATATTTATGAATAGATCTACCATAATTGGAAGGAGTTGATTGCAACTCTAGAGATAGGATGAAATAAATCTTCCGGATTAGGGTCAATCCTAATAAAGGAATTCACAAATCGGTAAAGCAATCATATAAACTTTAACATGAGTTTCGGTTGAAAACCTTAGAATTAGTTGTTAGTAGACTCAAGGTTAGCTATTAGCATACCATAAGAATATCCACGGTCTAATAAATCAATAAAAAATTATATAATAAAAGATCAATCTATTAAGAAATTTACAGGAATTCGAAGCCTAGACATTGATTTTTGATATCGATAAATTTCTAAGTGCTTCCTTATTTCTCTATTCTTTGTTACTACCTATTTTATTTTACTTGCTTTAGTTTTATTGTCTTTTTAATTAAAAATCAAAACCAAATCCATAGATTAGATAATAAGATAACAATCATTACTAGTATTCATCGTCTTTGTGGGTCGACCCGTACTTGTCGGTACTAGCTACAGTTATGTCATGCACTTGCGGTTAATTCTACATTAACTAACTTCAAAAAATTCAATCAAGTTTTTGGCATTGTTGTTGGGGACTTTAATATTAGGAACACCTGAATACTATTACCTTAATCATTATTTTTATTTTATTGTATTTTATTTATATTGTATTGTATTGTATTGTATTGTATTGTATTGTATTTATGGCTTATTCATTTAATTATCTTTCGAATTTATCTACATGATCTTAAGTTTAGGGTTTATTGTTGGATTTATGATTATTTTTATAGTCACAACTCGCAATGGAAAGGTAGAGTAAACAATACTCTTATGGTAGCTATGATTTGTCTTCACAATCTTTAACATCACCATATATGAGGAATAGGTTTTCTTATATGTTTTCAGAGGCTCGACTGATATCTAGATCATGATGCAACATTGGTGGGAGTATTTACTACAATCATGAATGTCATGCACCAACTTATATTTGGGAGCGACTAAACATATATTATCAACCTCAAGGTGCACTATTTAGGAATAACTAAAATTTAGAATGGAGTGACTCTTACACCTATGGATGGAATGATTATGCTCCAACTGAATATTTACAACACCAAGCACCTCTAGTTAACAATCTAACTCTGGAATATATGATGACCAATTTCATTCAAGAATCAATTATGAGGAATTAAGAAATAGATGGTCGTATACAAAATTTGGTGAATTAGAACTAACGGAGATACTATTTCACAAAATGTAAGGGAGTTCACCCAGTACCACATAAACAAATACTAAAGAATATGAAATGGTAATCTCCCAAATTGGTGAAAATGAGCTCACGTAAGAATAAGAGGAAGAGAGTATTACAGACAAAGTAATGGAATTCCTAGCTGAAATGAAAGCTAACCGGCACATATTTGAGACTGAAGAAAAGACAAAGGTTAGCTTCATGAACGGAGGGATATTTCAAGAAGAACTTCCTGAAGAAGGAGAAGAAGAAGAAGAAGAAACCTCCATACAAAAGAGGAAGTAGAGAAGTAGCAAGAGGTAATTGAAGAAGATGAGCCAAAAACCGTTATCCATGAAGAAGAATAAAAGTGGACAGAGGTGGTTGAGGAAGAACTGGTAGAGGAACCAAGTAAGGAAACTACTAATGAAGCATTGGTAATGACCTTAAGTACGAATGGTTCCCAATTTCTCCAAGACAAACTGTTTGAGCCAATCAGCAATTCAAGAAGTTTTGCTAATCCATTTTTTATTAATAGTTTTTCACTATAATGGAATTTAATACATTTGATTGGAGTAATAAATTTTATCAACTATGTCTTTGATATATCTTTTAACATATAGCTTACTTACAAGCTACAAAACCTTTATGTAGGGAAACAAGTGGAAGCAAGTCACGCATTATTAATCTAGGATAAAGTTCAGCATAAAGGGTACACTGAACTAACGACGTTAACCCATAAATTAGGTTATGTTTTAGTTTTATTTCATTTTAATTCTATTTCGTGTGTTAGTATAGGATTTTATTTCATGTTAGTTTATGTTATATTAATTCCATGTTCTTTTTATCCCTTTTTCTTTTATATTTTGCAAGAAAGTGGTTTATTATTGGATGGATCAAATATTAGAAAAATCGTCATATTCAGGAAAGTATTACTAAAATTTTTCTCTTATTATATATATTGTGTACATTGAGGTCAATGTACAACTTTAAGAATGGGAAAGAGTTTAACAAAATTTTAATGATTTCTTGAAGCTTATTGTTATCTTGATTATTAAATTTTATGAATGATATCTTGAATTGGTCAAAATATCAATTTATAAATCTCCTTCAATTTAGCCCTTTTATTATCCTAACCATATCATGCCTAAGCCTCATTACAACCTTATAAAGACCCTTTGATTTTGTTTCTAATTTACATGAATGGTGGAGATGTGGTAATATTGCAAGTATATGGTAAGAGTTATAGTATGCATTGATTGAGAGTTTGATACTTTTCACCCTAAACACTTGTGTGAATTGAGTGAAAATCTTAGCGAAGGTGTAAAAGTTTATTCTTTTGATTTCAATGCAATTTTTTATATGATTACTATTAATATTGACTTATAAAGTTAATTTGAGGATAGCTTGACTCTAATTGTATGTTAATTTGATTCAATAGGATATGATGATTTATAGTACGATTGAGTAGATAAATATTAATGAGGGATTAATGTTGTAAATTTTTTTATTTTGATTACGGTTTTCTTGAGGACAAACAAAAGCTTAAGTGTGAGGATGTTTGATAGATGCATAATTGATCATATTTATACCTCATATTTGAGGTATTTTTGTTTGATATTTTATACTTTTATTGTATATTTTGGTACTTAATTTGCTCCAAGTGTGTTTATAGAGTATAATTGCCTTCATAGACTTAAAAGAGAATAATTCGGATAAAAACTCTGCATAAAACAAAGATTTGAAACACAGAAAGGACGTACGATCGTGCATCAGCCCGTGCAGTTCCTTAGGTCATGTAGAATCGTGAATTTTGGGTGTTTTGAGTTATGCACGGTTTGATGCATGGTCATGCATTAACCATGCATCTTCCAAAACCCTAAAATTCACTATAAAATGAGATGTTTGGAGGCAAAATAGGGAGAGCACACTTAGGAGGCGATACTAGACATGGAGGTCATTCTCGAGGGGCGATTTTGATCCAAATCAGTGGAAAACGTGAAGAATCCATCAGAATACGAGATTAAATCTCTACCTTGCAAAAATATTCGATAGAAGACAATCGGGGAGATTTAGAATTATAAAGCCATTGTTTTCAATTCGTTGTTCTTTCAAATTATGTTTGATTTCAAGTCCAATCATATGTAACTAAACATCTTGTTTGAGTTTAAGTTAGATGAACCATATTTTGATACTTTAATATGATTTTATTCTTTTAATAATACAATCAGTTAATTGATATATTGTGATCTTACTACAAGTTTTATTTATGTTCTAATAGATCCGAAATATTAGATCATGTTTATGAATATATATATTATAATTGGAAGGAGTTGACTGCAATCCTAGAGATAAGATCATATAAATCTTTCGAATTAGGGTCAAACTTAATAAAGGGATTCACAAATCGATAAAGCAATCTTATAAACTTTAACTTGAGTAACATGATTGAAAACCTTAGGATTAGTTGTTAGTAGACTCAAGGTCAGCTATCAGCATACCATAGGAATCTCCACAGTCCAATAAATCAATAAAATAATTTCATAATAAAAAAGCAATTTGTTAAGAGTTTTAGGGAGATTCGAAGGCTAAACATTAATTTCCAACATCGATAAATTTCTAAATGATTCTTTATTTCTCTGTTGCTACTTATTTTATTTTACTTGTTTTCGTTTTGTTTTCTTCTTAATTAAAAATAAAACCAAATTTGTAGACTAGATAATAAGATAACGATCATTACTAATATTCATCTTTTTTGTGGGATCAACCCGAACTAGTCGGCACTAGCTACAGCTATATCGTGCACTTGCAGTGAATTCAACATTAACTAAAGTCTATCATGCTTTAACAATGCCCCGTACCCCTGAATGGTACCATATATGGTAAGCCAAGATAAAACATTATAATTACTCAAAACAAAACTTCATAGCCTAGTTAACAAGACTAAGATAGTTGAAGATTTATCATCCACAAGATCTTCTTCCCTAATAAAGGGATTTACTACGTGAAAATTTATAGTATACAAAAATATGATGATTGATAATCTTCCAATGAGTCATCTGACTAATCATGCACATTATGAGATAATGGGAGACTTATAGGCTTTACAAAATAGCAATAGCTGCTATATTGATTTTACTAAATATGTCATAGATTAAACTTTTTATAAGGAGCTCACCCTTAATCTATTAGAGATTTACATGATTTTAGAATAGTAAATGTTATATACTTGACCAATTTAAAGTTTCCTGATATATCATTACTTCCCTAATGAATTCAAGAAGGGGTTAAGGATTGTTATCTAAATAGCCCTACAATGACCCCTAAAGATACCTTGGTATTAAAAATATTATCTGCGGGTCTAGATTTTTATAAAGATAAATGATATGACGCTTGTCATTTTATTACTTTAGGAAAGGCAAATCACTTTTCCATTAATGTAGATACCAAATCAAGAGAAGAATTCTCTATACACACTAAAAATGATATCTATTAGAGAAGAGGAATTGACATAAGAACTATTATTTGGGGCATGTAGGTAACAATTAAGAAAGGATTTCAAACTTTTGTTTGAAAAGGCAATTTTTCTTCTTTAATGATAACTCTAGCCAAAGAGACACCATTACCCGCTAAAAGATTTGTAAAAATGAAGATAAACATGATTGAAAAGGGAAAGATAAGATCGAATCCTTAGGTATCAAAAAGTTCTATTATCTCTGAAAATATACAAAAATGTCTTTTTTGTACAAGTTGCTAGAGGTCTTTTAAAGGAAAAGATAAAGCTGAAGCATCAAGAATATCTACATACAATGATGATTTTGAGTTAAAAAGATAAAAATATATGTGAAAATATCTCCAACCACTCAAATGAAAGAAAATTCACTTCAATAAAGGTAAAATATACTTTCTAAAAAGTTGATATAATATATTTTTTGTTGAGTTAAAATATGAACTTCAAGTCAGCTTGAATAAGTAAAAGCCCTAGGATAGTAAAAGGGACATATATCATTATCTAGCTCATCTTTATAATCTCCCATATCATGAAATAAAATTTTCCTTTTTTGTGACAAATTTTTTAAAACCTTATTCTTCTTCTAGATCTTTAATATACGGCTTAAAGTAAGGAACATCAAAAGTACCTTACCCTAAAGTTGGAGCAAAAATACGTGTTAAAAAACTTAACAAAAACTCGATAAAGCTACGCTCAAAAAACTAATGATACAAGTGTAGTAGTATAATGGACCTATTAATTTAAATATTTTGAAAATGTTCTACATAATTATGACTTCCTATTTTTTGAAAAAATTATATATAAATTAGTTAAAATAGATAAATTCTTTATAACTTATAAATAGGATAATTTCACCCCTCTCAAAATTCAACAATTTCGTAACAAATATTAATAAATTAAAAGATTAAACTTTAATCTCTTTAATTTTTCATATTATTAATAGCATAGATATTATTAAAAAATTATTTCCTCGCATAATAAAATGTCTAAATATTGATAAAGTCATAATCATTTGATGTACAAAAGATATCTATCAACTCATTCGGAAAGAAAGAAATTTATTAACTATCAACAATAAATACATACAAAAAATTAAAAAAATTTGTTACTTTCAAGTAAAAACTTGTGTCACTAATCACTATTCTATTAAATACTTTACTCAAACTTTAAAATAAGAATTTTGGAATACCAGCTAAAAAATTAATAGTATAAAGATGAACATAACAAATTATATCTTAAATTTTCTGAACAGGATGAATTACATCTGGAGATTATTAAAAATGATTCGTCTTATATTGTTAACTACAATTAATTGATCATTTACTTTTTAAAATAAATAAATTTATCACTTGATTACAAATCAAATTGAATTAGAACATAAAAACAGATATAATGATACGAGATTTCTTTGGATAACATATATATTTTGGATTTCATTTGCCTTTCCTAGCATTTACTTGTCTAAAGAAACAAACTAACGTCTCGGTGACCGTTCAAAACCCAGTTACTACCCGTTACTTCTATCTCTAACCGTTTTCCCGCAACTCACATCGCCGATA
>JANQBM010000007.1:13925589-13950333 GCA_025594535.1 Erythroxylum domingense | reverse complement strand
ATATATATATATATATATGTATGTATATATATATATATATGTATATATTCTTGCCTACCTCATTTCTTAAGCTAATCACTCTTATGACCATATACTAACGATACTACTTATTTGATTGGCCTAAAATTATAAATGAATGCGGTATATTCCTAGAGTGAATGAACTAACATCATATCCTAATTAACATGCAAATTTAACCAAAGCAACCTAGAACACTAATTTCTCAAGCTAATAAAGTTTAGCAACCTAAGAGACTATGTTCAAAGCTAAATCGATTTTGTTAAGCCCTGGCTATTGACACATTCACACGAATACATCATGCAATCCTAAATAGAACTAACATACAACATGGGAAATTTACATTCAAATAAAAACATATAATGCACACAACCCTCCCCAAACTTGGGCAACACATTGTCTTCATTATGAGAAGAACAAACAGCATGAAAGGAGGGAATAAAAATAATGAAACGAAAAAAACATGAGAAAAAATGAAAAAAAATAAAAATAAAAATAAAAGACAAGGATTAGAGTATAGAGCTCGTCATGGTGATTGAGGTGATGATGGTGATGGTGTTAAACCCAAATCTGCTTAATACTGAGATTGCTTTCCTTTCTTATAATTGATTCAAGAGAGTAAGAGAATTAGTAATTTAACCCATTCCAAATCATCAAGACTTATTTATAGAATTTAAAACAAATCTAACTCCACAGCATTTTAAATTTAACTACTAATCAATGTATAGTAGAATTCTTACCATAAGCTTGAAACAAAATCACATTTCTGCCACTTATGTACAAACTAGAAACACCAATCCAAAGGTCTTATAAAGCTGTAAAGGGGCTTAGGTAAGGTATGATTGGGTTAATAAAAAGAGTTAAATTGAAGGAAATTTACTACACAATATATTTCAAGACTTGATTACAAGAATACATGGGTCCTTTCATTGCAAAACTAATGGTGCTATATACTTATTATTTTTTCTCTCTTTTTTCCTTTTCTTTTTTTTCACAATAATCATTCAGTAACACAATTCAAGAAAAATTAGTCCTTTCATAAATTTAAAGTCTCAACAAGTAAATAATGTAAATAACCTTTAAGGTTTAAAATAATAAAAAGTTCTTTAAAGAAAAATAGGAGAAAGGTTTATAATTTGGGTTTAAACAACGAAAAAGGTTAATGCTCAACTTGGTTATTCCTAAAGGTAAATTTTACAGTTATGATAATTTTCAAAAAAATAGGCTAAGCAAGTTGGTGAATATAAGTGTCTTCATCATATCATTGTTTCTAAGTTAACAAATATGGTCTCAATATGTATAATAAAAAGCTAGTTCTAGAATTATTCTACTAAGTATGATAACAAACATGAGAGAATAAAAAGAGCTTCAAAAATTTTGAAATGTTTGCTTTTAAGCTCAAAAGCTCACGAAAAAGATGGATATATGTGTGTAAATATGCAATTTTATTCAGCTTAAATATTTCAATGATTATCAAAAATATGACTTAGAAAACTAATTTTATTTTAACTATCATCCTTTTGCATACCAATTTAATCAATATTCAACAATTAAATATGGTATTCATGGGCAAATTTGAATCAATTCAAGATATCAATTCATAAAATTTATAATTAGGATTATAATAAGCTTAAAGAAATAAGTTAAAGATTCATTAAACCCATCCCTACACTTGAAGTTGTACATTGTCCTCAATGTACACAATATAAACATATATAATGAGTGAGAGGGTTGAGTTAGTAGTTTTGTGAATATGACAATTTATTAATTTGGATCCATCTAATATTAAACTAACATCCTTGCAAAATATAAAAGAAAAGGACAAAAAGAAACAAAATAAATAACATAAAAGAAAATAAAATCCTATACTAATATGAAAGCAAAAACAAAATAATATAGAATTTAAAATAAAATTAAAACTAACGCATAGGTTGCTTCCCATGTAACGCTTCTTTAATTTCGGCAACTTGATGTAACTTGTATGTTTCCATTATCTAGGGTCTATGATCAATGGCTTGCTTCCACCTTTTTCTTCACAAAGTAGTTTCGTAAGCTGTAAGCAAGCCACATATTGCAAGAAAATCATTAGGACATAATTTATAAAATTAATCAATCCAATTTCAAACAATAATGCCCTTTTTAATGGAAAATTGTTAATAAAATAAAGGATAATGAAGCTCCTTGAATCATCAGCTAACTCGAACATTTTTTGATGAAGTGGGAACCATTCGTACTTAGGGTTACTACCAACATGTCATTAGTAGTTTCCTTACTTGGTTCCTCCATCATATCTTCCCCAACCTCGTATGTCCTTTCAACTTCTTCTTTTTCCAGGACAAAGGTTTCTGGCTCATCTTCTTTAAATACCTTTTGTCACTTCTTTACTTTCCCTTCTTGGATGGAGACTTGTTTTACTTCCGGAAGATTTTCTTAACATATCAAACCATTTATGAAGTCAGTCCTTACCTTGTCTTCACTCTACTGCGTTAATAACCTCAAATAGTATTTTGCATTATGCTCAAAATATTCAAGTGAAGAAACCCTTTCTTCAAATTTGTGTTGGCTAGCCTTAAGTTCTGCAAGGTATTTCATTATGCTATTTGTAATGCTTCCCTTTTCTTTTTCATATACTTCAAGAAGCTCTTCTTAGAATGTCCCTCCATTCATGAAACCAACCTTTTCTTTTCTTTATTCTTGAATTTGTGTCGATTAGCTTTCATTTCAGCAAGGATTTCTATTAGTTTATCTCTAAGACTAACTTCCTCTTTTTATGGAAGCTTGTTTCCACTCCTAAGGGTGATTTCCATTCTATATTCTTCAGGATCTATTTCAGTAGGACTAGGAACATTCCTTTAGATGTTATTAGATAATATGTCCACCAACTGGTCCATCTGATTCACCAAATTTTGTATATAAGCCTCTACTTCTTAATGAAAATTATTCATCATGATTGATTTTAAAATGAAATTATTCATCATATCTTCTAGAGTTGGCTCGTTAAATAGAGGTACTTAGTGCTGTAAGTATTCAGTTGGAGCGTAATCGTACAATCCATAAGTATAAGAATTGCTTCACTATGAATTGTAGTTATTCTTGAATAGCGCACCTTAACGTCAATTGTACATGCTCGATCACTTCCATGTGTAAGTAGTGATCTACATTCATGATTGTACTAATAAGTCCCACCAATGTCACTATATGACCTGAATATCGGTTGAGCCTCCGAAAATATATGAGAACACCTCTCTCCCCTATATTATGATGATATTAGATCGCGAAGACATATTTTGACTCCCACAAAAATCTTGTCTGTTCCATCCTTCCATTGCTAGCTGTGGCTATGATAATGAGTTGTAATTCCTATAATAACCCACATACTCAAGATCAAGTAAAGAAATGCAAAAGATAATTAAATTAATAATCCATAAATACAATATAATATAATAAAAATAAAATAAATTAGTATAAATTAAAAGAAAAATAAAATAAAATAAAATGAAACAAAATGAAATGAAAATGGATATAGTAATAGCATTCAGGCTTTCCTAATATCACTGATGGAGGCAAAACTTGTTTGATTTATTTTGAGAGTCAATATTGTGATAACTGCAAGTGCACGGCATAATTACAGCTAGTATCGGCAAGTACAAGCCGATCCTACAAAGATGATGAATACTAGGAATTACCCTTCCCCTATTATCTAACTTAAGGATTGATTTTAGGTTTTTAATGAAAAGAAACTAAAACTAAGGCAAGTAAATTAAAATAAGTAACGAAATTGAAAGAGAATTAAGGAAACACCTAGGAAATTATCGATATCAAGAATTAGTATATAGGTTTCGAATCCCCTTAAACCCTTAAAAAATTGATTTTATCATACAATTGTTTTATTTATTTATTGGACCATTAAGACTCCTATGGTATGATAGTAGCTGACTTTGAGTCTACTAATAACTAATCCTATGGTTTTTAACTAAATTACTCGGGCTAAATTTTATAGGATTACATTATTGCTTTATGAATCCCTCTATTAGGTTTGACCCTAATCTGGAAGATTTATGTCATCCTATCACTAGAATTGCAATTAAGTCCTTCCAATTACAATAGATCTATTCAAACCTAGGATTTCTCAATATCTATGTATGAAATCAGATTATGATATAATATTCCAAGGTTTATTAGAACATAAATAAACACATAATCAGATAACAATAATCAACCAAACCAATTACATTAATAAAAGAATCAAACCATATCAAAATATTAATATAAGGTTCATTTAACCTAAAATACTAAATGGATATTTAGTTACACATTATCAAGCACGAAATCAAACATAAAAAGGAAGAAAAACAAATTGAAAACATTGGGTTCATAATTATAAAACTCCTTAATTGTCTTCTATCAAGTATTATCGTGAAGTAGAGGCTTGGCCTTATATTTTGATGGATCTTTTGATGATTTCTTTGTGTTTCCCACATTTCAGGATTGATATCACCACTTGAGAAAGAACTCCACGTCTAAAAATTGCCTCCTTGTGTCTTCTCCCCCGCAAGTCTTTGTTTACGTCTTTAAATGTAGAATTCTAGGGTTTTAGTTGATGCACGATCTTGCATCACCAAATTCTCTGAAAATCGCAAAAATGCACTTCTTCGAGGAGGTGGACAAGTAAATGCACGATCGTGCATCTCTTCTGTGCATTGAATCTTCATTTTGTGTCGTGTTTTCATTCAAATTCTTCTCCTTTAAGTTTGTGAAGGCAATTATACTCTATAAACACACTTGGAGCAAATTAAGTACCAAATATACAACAAGAGTATAAAATATCAAGAAAATACATCAAATATGGGTGTAAAAATATGATAAAACATTCATCTATCAGTATTACTATAAAAGAAAAAAATGTTGCATTATACAATATCTCATATTGTATTTTCCTTATTATATAAAACCATACTCTTGTAGAATTTTGTTGTTAAGATATTCAAGAATCTCATTCTCTATAGATAACCAAAAAAGTTATATCTAAAAAAATCATTCTCATCAAAGTGATTCAATTCTCAAAGCTTAATTTCTACTTAAATCAAAATAATTTAAGATTTTTCAAAATTGAAATCAACATTTGATTAATAATCTAACGACCTAAAAGCATCATAATTTTAAGAATTATTATTACATCCAATACATCATAAGTATAAGATTTAATAACTTAATACCATCATCATTGTCACGCCCCAACCTGACTATCGAACCCGTAACAACTGTGGCGCACTCTTAAGATGTCCTTTTACCATAAGGAAAAAGATTTTGCAACGCTTATACATTACTCTGTTTTGAACATGCCAACAAAAACATATCATGATAAACAATAACTACAAAGCCCATATAAGTTTTATAATTACAAGGCTACATGTGCAAAATTTCTATACAACATTGTTTCTACTTCCAGTGGATATATATACTATAAAAAAAAGTCTATACTAAGTCACCAAACTCATTTCTAAGTGGTGGCCTATCGTACAACACTTGACCATTAATCTGATGACAAAGTTTACTTATCAAAAACTTGAAATGTTGGGAAAGAGGGTGAGTATTACACTACTCAGTGAGCGGCTAATAATAATAATAACAAATTATACAAATATCATTTTTACATATTATCATTTCAAATTTAATGCACATTAAAACACTTTTTCATAAATGAATGCAGACAATTTATTTCAACAACATATTTAGGTCTGCCTTTAAAACCTCAATCAGTCCTTCCTCACTATAAGATACTGAGCACTATAGTTAAAAACATAAATCAAATTCAGCTTAGCAATTGGTAAAAGCATAAGATACCAACAACTGAAAATCATAATATGCATAACATTTTCTTTTGCACGTCTTATCTGGTGAGTCTCCCAGTCTCCCCTTATAATCTTCACTCCCCCAGATAATGAGTTCCCTGAGCACCCTCTTTCTTGTTAGGCATGCCACAGGTTTGCCATTGTAGCACTACAGCCGCCCTAATTCAGGCTAATGTGCTTTTACTTGCCCGTAAGTCTTTCCTTTCCAAATTTCTGGCTTTTCATTTCATAAATAGTTAATAAACTTACACAATCTCATATACAGTTTACAAGAAAAAATACATTTCATAGCCAATTTATAAAATTTATGCATTCAAATAAATATCATAAATCATGTTTACATAGCATTTCATTTGAAAACATGTAAATTCAAAACTTTTGTAGCAAATAAAATGCATAAAAGATAAATAGGAAATAATGGAATATATATATATATAATATTTAACCCACTCACAATTTTCTCCTGCTGATTATACATTTCTCGGCAATTCTGGAAATGCTAATGGATAGACCTATTTTTTATCTGAACCTAATCATAGCTTACATATATACGTAACTCTCATAATTATCAATTACAACCTATCTTAACATCTCCCCTTTATTTATCTATCATGCATATGCAATTTCAATTTCACTATTTCCATACAAGTCTAATCATTAATGAGGCAAGTTCTTTTCATTTCACCATAAAGGCTTAACAGACTTTATTTACTTCTTAAAGTGTTTCCAGCACTTATAAATATGGTAGATTTTTCACATTAACTCTAATAGGATATGATACAAAGTTAAGCAGAATTTTCTATTCCGACCCCTGGGGACATTTTCACCATTATCTCATATTTTGAGTTTGAATTTTAATTTTGTTCCTTCATGAAACTTTTAGGGATCATCCAAGATTTAATTAGCTAAGTTTCATAATTTTTGGACGTCATTTGACTATCCAGATCACACCTCAACAGTAAGTCAAAAACTTTGTGTATCTGTAAAATTGCTCTGCACCAATAGTAAGTTTATTAGACCATTTGGGCAATGAAATGGTCTCAGATTTAGGTGTTCTAATTTTTGTTGGAAGCTTTTTGCGTCTAGTTTAACTATTCAGAAGACATTTTTCTCAGAAAAGAATATCTATTTCAAGCTAAGGATAGTATTTTCGAAACTGTCCAGATTGCACTTCTATAAACCCATTCCACTCCTTTCACTACAACCATCATTTTTAATTCAATTTCATCAGCTCCATAACACTAATAATAACTAGAAATGCTCAATTGAGTCCAAAGAACACTTACCTTGATTATAGATTTGGGTTAGGGTTTTTGTTTTGCAATTAAGGCTTTGGAAAATGGACATTTCATGTCATGCATTAAACGAAGTTGATGTTTGCTTCATTGAAAGTAATAAAGATACTAACTTGAATTTCTTTTAAGTTTAGAGGTGATAATATACAAGATAAAAAAATTTGTTAAATACGAAAACGTATCATTTGAATATTATTCTAATAATCACCACGAATTCAGAGAAAATCCTAATTACGTAGGTATTAAAAACGAATTCAATTTGTTTTAGTTGATACACCTAATTGTGTCACAAATATTGAACAATAATGTCACACGTTATTTTGATATAGTTAAAGAAATATTTATGATTCTTATATTATATTTACATTTATTAAATAAAATATTTTCAGACGTATAGTCCTTATATATTAGGATCTATAAAATAAAAAAGTATAAGTAGAAAAACGTGAGCATTAAAACCTTGAAAGACTAACTTTAAATAAATATAAGAAACTTAAGTATTATAGTATATGAGAAATAGAATTACTTTATTTATAATATTGTATGATGTAATGTTTATTTTAAATATAAATAATAAATTTAACATGTTAAAAAACATAAGTTTCAAGTAGGATAACTATCCTAACTTGAATAAATGATCTCAATTGATTGACTTTATTTAGTTAATCAACTTGCTTTAATTTAATATTAAAACTTCAATATTTTTTATCTCTTAAAAAACACAATTTCTACTTCTAACATTAAGTTTGATTAAGAAAATGAGAAATTTCTAAATTGATCCTATAATTGTTCAAGATTAGATAGAGAGAGAGAGGGAGTATTAGGATGTTTAAGAAACTAGTTCCTCAAATTCTTGAACTTGAACGTCCTTAATTAGTTTAATTCCCTTTTTGTCATTTTAATGTCTTCGATGCGTTACTTAAATATCTTTAATGATCACTGCAAATTTCTTTGAAATTTCATTTAGTAACTTTATTTTTCACGTAAAGAGTTAGAATTATTAGTAACAAAATATTTTAAAACCATTTCGAATGCTAGAACTTCACTTTATTCAATAATAATTAGCTTTAAATTTCAAAAACAAGTTATAAAAAATAAAAATGTATTATGAATACTAGATAACAATTTAACATTATAATTGATTAATTGGACATATTGGAGGAAGAGAGTGCCCTAACTTAGAGTAATAACTTTTTAATCAATTAATAAAAATAATATAAATAAGATTACTCTATTTAGGTTCATAGTGTTGGTGGCCAAGAGCATTTAATGCTCTGTCCCTACAAGGACAAAATTCTTCTCCTCATTTAATGCACTGAATAAAAAAAATTTTCCTCATTTAATACACCGCACAAAATTTTTCTCCTCATTTAATGCATTGCATGGATATTTGGCAGGGAGTGAGAGCTTGAGCTCTATAAATAGAGCCCTTTCCATTCCATAATTATGAAAAACAAAAAAAAGGAAGAGAAGCAACGGGGAGAGTGAGAGTGAGCAGAAGAGTACGTAGGAGAGTAGAGAAAAATCAGAGTGATAGTGTACTCTATAGAGAGAGTACGAGGCAAGTATATATTGTAATTAGGAAGAGTGTTTCAGGGTATAAGATATATTAATCACAGGGAATTAATATACTAGGTCCAGGTAGAGAGTGGTAGTCCTTGAAAGTAAGTTCGTGTCTAATTAATGTTGGTGTCTATGTAACATGTGGAACGTCGAGACATGACTGTACTGATGTTTCTCCTATTTTTCACTATAGTACGCACCTAAGGATTACGGAGTTCCATAGAATAAACCTCCACACTCTCAAGGAGCCTGAAAAATGATATGTCAAACATATCGTGTGACGTTATACGCACCTCTTCCAAATTATGGTTATAAAAATGAGCTAAAGCAGTAACAATATGCCCTATTCCAAAATATAAACTTTGCTTATTGACAATGCTAACAATTGATCTAAAAATTCTGAAGGGTGTGTTGATTCAAACCTTGCGATCCATGCACCATAAGAAGAAAAGTTCTTTAGCTGAACATTTGCTACTTTTGGATTTATTAAACACAATTAAACACATGAATTTATGCAACAACAAATGTTCGACACTACGTATTAAAGCATTCAGTGCATTGCGTGAATCAAAATTGTCTTCCCTCGTTAAAATTTTCCAATAGAATCCATATTAAATTCAGGATAATCATCTAAAACTTTTGTATTTTGGAAATCGAAAAGATGACGGATGACATTATAATCCAATTTATACACAAAACCGAATAATTTAAACCAAAACACATCCATTTTAAAGGTATAATGGACAGTAGTGAAAAATTCAATTGTCATCATAGGGTGAATATGCATGTCACACCGAATGAACCTATTTCACCCTATGTTGTCAGCTAGTCGCTCAATCTTTGTCCTCACTCCTATGTCCTGTAACAATTAAAAATTGAAACACCTAGGAGTGATTATTCCCCTATCCCTAAAATCACAGAAATGCGTACCTTCATCTATCGAGTAAATTGAGAAGGGGGTCGGTAAGTTTCCACCTTCGCCGGAAACTTGACGACACACTTCATCACCCTATTTTCGAGCAATCATCTTCTTTGGTGCCATTATTATAGAAAAACCTACAAGAATAAGGGAGAGAAAGTGAAATTCGAGCTTTGGAGAGAGAGAACAAACAACACTTGCCTAAATCCTTATTGTTTGGAGAGATTAATGCATGAAAATGAAAAGAATGAAGCAATTGAAGAAAATACCAAGAAATAAAGGAAAGATTGAAGAGTTTTAGTGAATTAGAGGGGATAAATTCGTGGGTTAGAGAGAGTGTGTGTGAAAATTTGAAGATAGGGTGAGAGGAAAAATGGGAGGGAAACTTTACGTTTCCCTCCAGAAATTCCCATAATTCCCATGAGCGTAGGATTCCTCTCTAGAAGGTTTTGGAGAGGAATCCCACGTTCATGGGAATCACCACAATTCCCACGGATGTCGGTTTTCTCCCTAGAAACTTTCTGGAGAGATCTCCTAAGCTCATGGGATCACTTCAATTCCCACGAATGTGGGAATTAGTGATCCTCACAATTTCAAACCTTCTTCCATGCTTAAATGAATTCTCTATGATCCCAAATCCTACAAACATCTTAAGATAATATCATCAACAAGAAATTTGAAAAGAAAGCATGCTGAAATTTAAAAAAATCATCATGAACATCAATCAAACTCAATTCCAAAATGATCATAACTAAAGAAAGCAAACAAACAAATAGGTAAACAAAATAATCAAAAGGAAATAGAATTCCATGGGTTACCTCCCATGCAGGATTTCTTTTAACGTCAGTAGTTCGATGCTCTTCTTTCATTGGAAACTTATCCAAGATCAATTATAAGCAGATTGCTTTCACCTTTTTCGTTTAACATCGATTTTGTAGCCTATAAGTAACCTACAAATCACAAAATGAACAGAAGGACAATATTGATAAAGTTGAGAAAATGAATTAATTTCACCAATGTCCTTTTCATTAACAAACTGTCAATAAAATATCATTAACAAACTATCAATAAAATAGGGAATAATAAAATTCCTTGAATCTTTCATCAAATCAAATAGTTTGTTTCGTATAAAGGTGAGTTGCTTTCTTTCTTCCTTAATCACTTTCGTCTCCTCTGTTTCTTCCTCTTCGCAAACAGAGACTTCCGTAACTTCTTCAAACTTTATGTCTGTTGTCATTTGTTCTTCATCCGTTTATTCTTCAGAAGATTTGAACACATCAATTATCTTGAATGAGCTACTATCTTTTGGATTCTTAGATACATCATTCATATTAAATGTCTCTTGATCATCATCAATACAAAAGATATAATTTTGTTCATGAACATCTACCCAAGCTTTTCGATGTTCACCTTTGGTATATCAAGAACTGGTTAATAATAGGGAGGGTTAGCATTCTGTTCTTCAATCTCTTTTTTCATCTCTTATTCTTCAATACAGTAGGGTTCAGCATAGTGTTCCACTAGTTCTTCTAGCTCTTTCTCATTCTTAAGTGTGATAGGCTCATATTGCTCCAGTTGATGTAATTCCATATTTCTCAGAGATTTTTCCACACTTCTCTTACAAAATTTAAGGAAAAGTTGTCTTACTTGAATCTCCAGGTTGTGAATAGAAGGACATGATTTTTAAAAATTTTATTGAATTTCTTTTCCAGTCTCTTCTGACTTTCCTCCTGCTGGAAAACATCCTCTTCTGGTTCTCTTCCTGAGCTGCCAGTTTGGAACCAAACATCTCTACAAACTTGTCCAACTTACTCTCCATTCCTCCAATTCGTTCTTTTTGAAATTCAAATAGGTCTTGATGTCCCAGGTGAGTACTTGCATTGTTTGACCAATAAAAATCTAGATGGTTCTGCCATCCCGCAATGTACGTGTTCCAATAAGAATCTGTACTTCCCAAACCATACTGCGCTTCATTGTAATTTCCAAATTTTCCTTACTCCCTATAATAATTATCTTTCATCATTGTTCTTTCTATTTCTTCTCGTCTTCTAAGATGTCTTTATGTGTCTCTACTTTACGCCCCAAATTTCTTCTTTACTAATTTCTGTCGATCTTCGCATACTCCTTGTGTTCATGCACCTGCAAATACAAAGTATCAAAAACTATTAAATCAAAGTAATCTAAATTAAACACTATGCTCAACAATCAACCCCCGACAATAGCGCCAAAACTTGTTGATGGTAAAACCTATCTACTTGTTTTACGCTTAAAAATTGCAAGTGGACGAGTTGTGACCTGTAGTAAAAAAAATAGACATCAATCCCACTGGGATTGATGTCTAGACACTGCTTAATTTAGACATAACTTTGTTTAAGAAACTAAATTGTGAAATACAAATAATCTGAAAAATTAAATTAAAATTAAAAGAGACTAATGTAAATAATGGACAATACCGCAATTGTAGATTGAATTCAAGAATCTAAATGCTAGAGATTACTTTTTCCTTATTTTGTCTCCCTCCTATTTTATTGATTGAATTGTGGCTTACCCTAGATTTTCAAATGTACTAATTACACTCTCTCAAGGTGTAACGAGTTTGCCCTAATCAAATTAACGGGAATCGATTGAACAATCTCTCAACCTACCCAATGACTCTACCGATTCAACTAGTTATTAAGCTATCATATGGGTGATCAATAGACTAATCGAGATCTCTTGTCTAATTATTCAACTGACATAATGATTGCTAGTCTATAGGTCGCCAACTCTCGTTGTACAATCCTACATGAATCTCATCTCACTCACTCTCTCGATTTGTTGTAAGATGAAAAATAAGAAAAACAATCATCATAGACATTTCATTCATTCCAATAAAATATGAGTTTTGATAAAATAATTCAAAAACAATCCCTAATATGAAATTAGCCTAACATGGTCTTCATAACATTATCAACAATCAAATAAATCATTTTTACAAAGAAAGGAAGAAATTAAAGTGATAGAAAATTGAATATAAGACACCTTCTCTTCTTTTCCAAAATCTAGAATTTTGGTGTTGGTGTGCTATTTTGCCCAATCTTGACGATGATCCTTATCTTCAATCCTTCCTCGATGCTCCAAACATGTGTTCTTCACCCAAGGATGGTGTTTCTATAGGTGGGTGTCATCTCTCTTTAAGATGGAGGCTTAATGATATTTTTATAGCCCAAAAATCCTAAGTTTAATAAAGCCTCACAGATTGTCTCAGATTACAATTCCCACGCCCGTGGGAATGTGCATGATTCCCACAAGCGTGGGAATTGCACACAAATGCACTTCTAATTTCTACTGTGATTTCCCACATTCGTGGGAATTTGCATGATTCCCATGAACGTGGGAATTTGTCCTACATGCGCTCTCCTTGTCTTCTCTTCTTTGATCTTTTGTTCAACCTCTAAGTTGCTCCCTCTTCCTTCCTACACAAAAATATTCAATTCTTACCCTCAATTAGCATCAAACACACAAGAATAACAATAGAAATCAAACTTAATGAAAACATACAAAATGAATCATAAACTAGAACAATAAACAACAATTATGCTAGAAAACACATGCCAATTACCTATAAAAACATATCCTAATGCACACCTATCACCCTCCATCGCTTCCCTTATTGTTGGATGGAGGGTTTCCATTGATAAGAGATTTTGATTGAGTCTTCCACAATAGTGTTTCCTTTCCCTAGCTTCATGACTAGGATGGTTTCTGGTAGCCCTTTTTCTTAATTCCACACTCACATATAATCTAGAAAATCCTATTCTTTTTTTAAGAGCAGACATCTCATCGATACACATAGGCCTTCCAATATAGTTGTCAATTAAACGCATGTATTTAGTAGACCAGTACCCAAGAGGTGCTTCATAAATTTGATCCAAAAAGTATGTAATCTTATCAAACGTTTTTAAGAGTGATCCCTACACTCCAAAGTTAAATGAAAATGGGAATATTCTATAGGTGCCAAAGGCCAACTCTTAAAATGTCTCTAGCTCTTGCTTTAGAGATAAATTGAAATAGAAACATGTTATCTTCAATTAATAAAACTTCTCCAACCATTTACCTTTCCAAATTCTTAAACTCTGGCTTTGAGCAATAAAGAATGGGGGTATTTCCCTAGAAGAAACCAACTAAATTTATTGTCTAGGACCTTGCACCATCCTATAGAGTTTTAATATCCAGAGCCATTATTTCTTATCCATCTACATTAAAAGGGGAAAAGTATTAAAGATTATTATCTAAGGTCTCCTGTGCCACCTTTTTTCAATTAAGCCTTATATTAGAAGTAGGCTAGAAAGGGGATGCAAGTTTAAGTACAAGAGCAGGCACAGAAAGTTTAGTGCTCTAAAAAAGGGGTCAAAGTTAAAAGGCTCTATTAGGGGGCTAAAATTGGGATTAGAATTAGGTTGTAAGAAGGTGAAGGAGGGAGGGGTTGGAAGGCTTTATTAAGGGGCTAGAATTGGGATTAGGATTAGATTGAAATAAAGTGGAGGAAGGCAAGGCCAAAGGTGGAAATGACAAAGTATCAAGGTTTGGGAGAGCTATAAGAGATGACACAGCTAAAAAAACGAGGATATAGGAAAAATGGAAAGGAGTTATTACTAGAATAAATAAAAAAAGGAAGGCATGACCCAAATAGTGGTGGAAAACTAAAATGAACCACGCATAAGATCAATTCAGTTTAGAGGTACCAGGAAATGGTGTGAAGTCTAAAAGTAGAGAGGGTAAAGTGAGGAAGGGAGGAGGATCCAATGTTGCAAATACCATGCTAAACTTGGTACCAGATTGGTTATGGTACCGTACTGTACCAGTACCGTTTAATACCAAGTACCGTTTTGGGTAATTTTTAAATTTATGAAATAATCTCTAAACATTTTAGAAATTGCAAAATAGTCTACTGTCATATTGTACAATTGTATAATATAGTTTATAAGTTTACATCAACCTTGTTTCCAAAAATCATAATAGTAAATAATAACCACAATTAATATGAACTAACAATAATTTTCAAATATTTCACATATAAATAACCACAACTAATATGAAAAAAGACAATTATCACATACAAATATAAAATTAAGAACAATACAAAGTTTTTAAAATATCAAAAATTCATTATATAATAATTACATCAAAACATCCAATAAAAAGAATAATAAATATCCTTAACTCTCAAAATATTACAATTTAAGACAAGATTTTGTGATGAGGAACCAACTAAGTAAAAGTGAAACTTGTAACAAAAACATTTACGATTACATTACATATATAGAATTTAGCATATACATCAAATATCAGTAAAATTAAAAGAAGAGGAAAAACAAAAACTTAGAACTTCATTCAATCATTTACGGGAGGATACCCACTATAACTACTGACCCCAATTATCATTTGGTACTAAATCCTCTTCATTGAGAGGAGCCTCATCGTCATCATCATCATTCAAATTAAATGCACCAAATTACATATCAATGCTTTCCTAACCCAGATTATCTTCCAAGTCATTCACATCTATCAAATCCAGTTACTCAGAAACCCAATCCACCAAAAGATCAATATTATCAATAGAAATTGGATATGTTGAACTACTTGTGCTATTAAGACTCCTAGTAAACAATAAAATTTAATTATCACAAAATTATAAGAAAATACACCAAAATTAATAATGATAATAACATACCTTTCCTGAAGCTTTAAATTGTAATGAATGAATACCAAGTCATCAATCTCTTATGCTCCAGTCTATTCCCTTTCTTAGAATGGATAAATTCAAATGTGCTCCAATTCTGTTCACACCCTGTTGCACTCACACATTGACTTAAAATCCAAATTGCAAATCTTTGCAATTCTGGAACACTACTTCCGAATTGATCCCACTAAGAAATTGTAAGTCGTAAGATAACAAAAGTAACATTATAAAAAAAAGCGATAAATATTTTTTAACAAATAAGAAAAAGGAAATATATAACATTTGGAAAAAGTTTTTCTCTTTTTTGAATAGCAATTGGTAATCCAAAATCCCTATAAAATTGCTTATAAAACTTTATTTGTGAGCTTAAGAGATCTTTCATCATTTCATGTCCAACAATTGTTATAATAGTGAATAACATTCCTCTACTAACTTCAGCTTTATTTGTAAAACCCGATCTAAAATATACAATAGGATTCAAAAATTCCCTAGCTGTAAACAACAGAGAATAAAGTTGCCTTCCCTATCTCTCATTGATGATTGCAAGATACGATGTATACAAAGAAAACCTATGTTTCATATTGGCCTTGATTGCTTCCTTTGCCCTTTCCATGGCATCCAAAAAATAACCATTGTTGGCTTTTCTTCACTATTAGCCAAGTAAAGCACCCTCACCAAAGGCTCACAAACTCGGATAAAAATTTAACATTTAAAAAAAAATTCTTTATCTTCTAGTATAATGCTGGAAACCTCCAATCCAGCATTAGATCTAGCATGTTAAGATGCAACTCACTTATCACTTGTAAACATTTGTCTTAACTCTTTCTTCATCGAAACAAAAGATTGAAGTGATAAGAAATTCATTGCAAATCTTGTCACACCAGGATGATACAAATTCCTACCATTAGTAAATTCTTTTCTCATTAAATTCAACACCCATGTATGATTTTAGATGAACTTAGTCACCTTTTTAGCTTTCTGCATCGTCTCGTCAATAATAGGAAAATACCTAGGATCCACTATATTCTCCAGCATTAGTTCAATGTAATGTGCAACACAAGAAGTCTGAAAAAAAGAATTATACCTATTATGTAACCTTCTTCTTATAGCTTTATAAGTGGAATCATTGTCAATAATGAATTGAATAATATTTTCTGGCCCCACTTCATTCACAACTTCACCAAATATCTCAAATAAAGTATCATTATTTATAATAAGTCCAGATGCATCAATAGAGTTTAAAAACATTGAGTCATTTGTAGAATAAACCAAAAAATTAATAATAGGCTCTTGTCTCCTATTTGTCCAACCATCGCATATGATTGAACACCCAAAAGTAGCCCAATTCACTCCTCTTTTAGCTAAATAACTTTTAATTTTATTAACTGAGCAACTCAAAAATTTACCTCTTAAGTCATCAACCGAAGGAACTTTGTATCATGGACCATAAGAGTCTATTGCATCCACCATAAGTCCATAATAATAAGACTAAGAAGCATTGAATAATGAACCTGTATCATACCACCATCTAGCTACTGCGATATCAAAATTGTGAGTCGCATATTATGATTGCATTGTACTACGAATTGAAATTTGGGCTCTAAGAGTTGTTCATGGTGCAAAACACTACTCACCTACCTTCTTCTTTTCCTTACATCAGGTTCAAGTGTAACATTCACTTCTTCCTGGGCCTAGGATGGAACACTACCACTATAACTACCACAACCACTATCACCTTCAACATTTCCATAATCACCACGAAAACCAATAAACAAACTTCCACTATCATTTTCAAAATTCAACTTTTCCCTTCTATCTTTCTTATGTTGATATTCTTCAAACAATGTTTTCATTTGCTACTTCACATAATGACTTTCTTTTTTACAGGGTTCTACATCTCCTTTAACCCCAACAAAATGCTTCTTCAATCGGGTGATTCCTCCACCTTTCAAATGTTTTTTACAAAATAAGCAAATTGTATGGTTCTTCATACCCAGGACCAATGCAGCATGAGCCCAATCTAGATCATTGTATCTTCCTGAAGCAGTTTGATTAAGAGTACTTGAACTTCCTTCCATTAATCTGTAACAATAAATGAAGACATATATCAAAATCATACACAATTCAATTTCATCCAACACAATCCAATTTTATCTAACACAATTCATCAATAAGTCAGAAACCAATAAAAACACACACTTGCTAGCAGAACTTTACATTTGTAGCTTGTAAAAGGAAATTAGTTCCATCACATATAATTGAAGTAACAAGATATATTAACTTATGATTAAACTGCATACATGGTAGGTTGAATGTTAAGCTTCACCATACTGGGCCACATTTGAAATTATTTTTTGGAAGTAAGTTTCATGCATAAGTTAAAATAATTGAACTAGAGTTCTGTGATATACAATTCAACGAAGAAATACATATCAATTTCTCATGACAATGAATTCTCATGAAATTGAAAGAATTGATAGATGTATAATTTTAGTTAATAACATTAAGTTCTCCCTAATCCACAAGCCTAGACATTGACTCAATCACTTTAATGATATCTTATAGAAGCTCAAGTTTAGTGTTAACAATCAAATAAAAAAAATGATAGAGCTTGACTATATTCCAAAGTATTGAATTTATTTAGATTTGATTTTGGAAATTAATAAAGAAATTGAGATACCTTGTATAATATATACAAATAACATGGAGTTTAGTTTATTAAAAGATAGCGTACAAATTGTAAGATATCATTTTCTATAAGTAAAAGAATACAACCATTATTATAATTTTCAATAGTCCCTGGAAAAGACAAATTGAATGTCAAAACTTCAAACACTCCTTTAGATAATGCTTTAAAATTAGTATTTGAAATTGAGGAAAATTATTATCAATTCTTTATCTTTATCCTTTAATAAAGAAGATGGAGGAATTTTAGTTAAGTTTCATTGACGTAAAAAGAAGAAGAAATTATTAAATTGTATTCATTTTAATTATATAAATTCCTAATATATGGATTGGAAAATATCATATTCATAATTACTCTTGCAATGCCTAAAAGTCATGTTTCTTTTGTACGATGATAGTTTGTGATTACATACAAATGCAAATGGTATGCTTAAAATTCAAATCTCCATTCATGCATAGCCATATCGTGAATGAACCAAATCATAACCAACAAGAAAAAAAAAATAGTGCATCATTCATTCAACTCCAATCAAAATATTCAATTCCAAGTTTCCAACCAAACATAAATCACAAATCCACACAATTTAATTCCAATAATCCAATCCATTCACATTCACAATTCACAAATACAGTTAAGTAAAAAAAATTAAAAACACACCCAAAAATTCACAATGTATTTGGTTCGAAGTTTTGGGTCAGGTCAGGCTTGAATATGGATCTTTTCCAGATCTGGCAAGTGGAAACTTCAAAAGCAGTGGTGGTGGTGGCAGGTAGTGGTGCACGGTGGACAGTGGTGGAGAGTGGAGGAACCAAAGATGGCGTGTGGTGAAGCCTGAAAATGGTTCGGTGGTGGTAAGTAGCGATGCATAGAGAGGAGGGCGTACGGTGGTGGCGTGGAGGAACCAAGGACAACGTGCAGTGTTGCCGTTGGTGTAACACCCCACTACCATAGAGTATATAATCAAACATCCTAAGGACATTCAAGTATATATCCTATGACAATGGCATGTTAGAGCAATCATAATCACTTATATGGCATCATATAGAATAACACAATACTTAAAAACCTCAACTCTTCATTTCATTAATTAACAAAAGTTACATTGTAGCAACACTTTCATTTAAACAAATATTTAGGTCATCATAAATATCTAAGAATTTTCTACTATACTAATACAAAAGAGCGACATGAAATGAGAACTACATAAACACAGCTACAACTCCTCATATTCCAATTGACAGATCTTCAAGCCATATCTTAATCCAAAATGTTCTTCTAGAGAATCTTAGAAACTAGGTCTCCTCTCTTGTACCTGAAAAGCCACGTTGCAATTGTGATAAGTTTTGCGAATCAGTGAGAGAACCATCCTCGATGTGCTCACTCATCCAGCACATCAAACATATCAGATATAAATCAAATACACAATAGTTATCATTTAAACAAATCATATAATCTTTTATAATAACATCATCTTCTATCTCAGTTAATCATTTTATCAAAAGATCATAAATGAGGCATATCACAATATCATCATGATTTAGAAATATTTTCACAGTCATATATGAACAAATGCAAATGCATATGAGACTCGACTTTCGTTATTATTTTGTTGTAATCGAGCGCCTTTCAAATACAGATACAGATACTGTCCCATATAGGGCTCATTCAAATACAAAATTCACAGAGCCAGGCTCTATGTGTAGATTACAGATTTTTGAGCTTAAAGATCTTTCAGACTCGCTACTTCAGTCACAATGCCTTTATTTGATCATGCATTTAATGTAATGCATCAAATCACATAATATTCTATGAATAACGTTTACTTATGATGCATAGAAAAAAACTCATATTCATCGAACCTAAGTCTGGCATTCAACAATTATGTTGAATATTCAGATATCTTTTAGAATTCAGAAGCAAACAGGACACTTCCATTACATTCCTAAATATCAAACTCCTTGGACCATTTAAGCCTGTAATTATCATAATCAATTCATTAATATTTCAATATAAGGGAATTAAATAGACACAAAATCAATCTTAGTGAGAAAATCTAGGTTACTCACAGTATGCTCCAGTATTTTTGATTGCCTGAATGGTTCAACAATGTCTGAATGATAATGTACGTCTTAAGCGTCTAAATTCATATATACACGACTGTGGGAATTGCATGGTAGTAAAGAAAATGTTCTTTTGTGTGATTCTTGAATCAATTAAGGATAAGGTACTTAACTATGATGCATTTGGACTTGATTGGGGCTTAAATTAAACTTAATTTGATGTTGGAAAAGTTGGTTAAATTTGTGATAAGTTTTGATTAATAATTGATGTTATACTTTAAGGAAAAGAATGCTTGATAACAATGTATCTAAGTTTGGAATGAAGGAGTGTTAAAGGAATGAAGAGGTTCATAAATAATGCATTAGGAATGAATGAATGAGAATTAGGAATTTTTTGAAATACTTGTAATGCTAGAAAAGAGTTAGTAAATGTATGGTTAATGAATTGAGCATTATCAATTGTACTTAAGGTATTAACCTAATTGCAAAATAGCTATGTATAAGCTATGATGTTTGAATGAGCATGAACTGAGACTAAGGAAACATACCCAAGAAATTTATTGAGCATGCATTGAACATGGCGCATATATATGTGCATAAGTGAATACGTATTTGTTTGATCACTTTAGCAATGTGCACAATGTATGCATATTTAGACGCTCAAGACATGTACCATCATTTAGACATTGCCAGACCATCCAGGCAATAGCATATACTGAAGTGTACTGTGAGTCAACCTAGATGTTCTTACTAGGATTGATTTTGTTACTACTTAATTCCCATCTATTGAACTGTTAATGAATTGATTGTGATAATTCTAGACTTAAATGGTCTGAGAAGTTTGATATTTAGGAATGTATTGGAAGTGTTCTATTTGCTTCTGAATTCTGAAAGATATCTGAATACTCAACATAATTGTTGAATGCCAGACTTAGGTTCAATGAACATGAGATTCTGTCTATGCATTATAAGTCAATGTTATTTATGGCATATTCTATGATTTGATGCATTATATTAAATGCATGATCAAATAAAGGTGTTGTGACTAGAGTAGCCAGTCTGAAAGATCTTTAAGCTCAGAAATCTGTAATCTACACATAGAGCCTAGCTTCATGATTTTTGTATCTGAATGAGCCCTATGTGGGATAGTATTTGTATCTATATCTAAAAGGTGCTTAGTCACAACAAAATAATAATGAAAGTGGAGTCTTATAAGCATCTGCATTAGTACATGATTATGAATTATATGATTATGAATCCATTTCTAAAATTGTGATGATAAAGTGATATGCCATTGTTGATAATGTGATTAATTGGGATATATATATGATCTGATTGAGTATATGAAATGCATAACATGTATTATGTCTTATTAAGATAAGGAATGTTGTGAATATGATTATATATGAAATATTTGTGTATTTGACTTGAGTGAGAACATCAATGATGGTTCACTCACTAAATTTGCAAAACTCATTAAAATTGTAACGTGACTTTTCAGATACGAGAGAGGAGATCTAGTTCTTAAAATTCTCTAGAAGAATGTTTTGGATTAAGTTATGGCCCAAAGGTCTGTTAGATGATGTCTGAGGAATAGTAGACTATTTTGTGTAATTTTTTATGTCATATAGAAATTTTGTATAAAGGGTTGTAAACTTTCAAATGTTATGGTAATGTAAATATTTGTTCAATGACTATAGTTTAAAACATGTTTGCAAATGAAATAAAGAGTTAAGGTTTTTAAGTATTGTGTTATTCTATGTGATGCCATATAAGTGTATATAATTGCTCTAACATGCAATTGTCATAAGATGTATACTTGAATGCCTTCTAGTTATTCGAGTATATACTCTATAGTAGTGGGGCGTTACAGTCGGATGGAGAGGGAGAAGCATCCACCGAAGATAAGAATGAGAGAGACAGTATGGAGATTAGAGAGTGTTTAGGAGAAAGATGAAAAATAGAGAAGAAGCAAAAGCAGATGGGTCGGGTTGCTGGTTAGGTTAAAAAATTTGAAAATTTTACTAATTAGTCCCTCAATTTTTCTAACCTTACAATACTGGCCGATATCAGGAGAAAACCCAAATACCGAGTGGTACCATTTTAACTTATTCCATTCCTTTTTTTAACCAATATGGTACCTTTCAGTCGGTATCAGCCAATATGGAACGATACTTATAACCATGCTAGAAGTGAAAGATGAACTAGCTCTAGCTTTAAGGAAAGGTTGCCTTGTGCCATACTAAGGGAGAGTCACAACAAATAGGGGAACTAGAAGGGGAGAGTCACGAGAGCATATTGATTGTTACCTTCATTTTTCTCTTAACATCTTCATTTGTATCCTAGAATAGTAAGATTGTTGTGATTCTTGATAAAGACAAAAATTAGCTCTTATGATTTCCATATAACTGACATTGGTTAGTCCTTTCCTATAAGCCATAAATTGATAGTCTTACACCATTGATTAATGCTCATCGAGTATTAATTTAATGTGTTCATTATATACCATTTAAATCTCCCTTATTTTTGAATTATTTACAAAATAATCAAACAAATCCTAACCTTTGTTCTTACTTCATCGCGTTCAAACCGTTCATCCAATCATAAAAAGTTTTGGGTTTTAAAACCTCTCTCTAAAAACAATTTTCTTGACTCTATCCACCCTTATCTCAACATCATTCATCACCTACAACTGATTCAATATTAAAAAAAAATAACCCATTAAATGAAACGTTTATGGGCTAAAAAGTATAAAAATCATATATTAAGTAATGTTTGTAAAAATTTCATTTAGTACCCAATTTTTTAGTTCTTTTTTTCATTTTTGTTAACATTAGTTTTGTATTGTCATTTGAAGGTCTTATTTTAGGTATAGGTAAAAGGGATACCATGTTTCTTGAAGAGTGAGGGATGAAAAATAGATCATGAATGGCAAATCCCTACCTTTCATTATTGTTCCTAAGTTTTCAAATTGCTTTTTTAATTAGTTTACATGTTTACTTCTTTTCCTTAGCATTTCATTTTCATTATAAGTTTAATTCCTTTAATTATCAATACCTGATGTCTATAACTCTTATTGTTATTGTTTGTATGATTTTGGAAGGTACTTTTAACAAAGGAAATTTTTTAATATTTTCTTATCTCATTTCCTAATGTATTTGGTTTGTAAATCAATATTGTTGGTCCTCGGATAGCATATAAAAGGAGAACGAATTGTGCATGTTCATTTTTATTCTATCTGTAAACTAATGATTAAATTACTTACCCTAATAAATGATTATGAAAATTCATATAAAACAATCATATAAAAATAAAATAATAATAGAAGAGGATAGGAAAAGAAAGATAAAATTAATTCATATTAGTTTGATATAAAATTAATTCATATTAGTTTGACCAATCAATCATTAGCCGATATCCACTCCCTAAATTCCATAAGAGAATTCATTATCTTCTCCCTTCAGTTGGTGAAGAGTAACCCTCCATACAACATCTTTTGGCCATGTGTGAAGAGTAACCTTTCATACAACATCTTCTTTACCATGGTAAAGAAAAACCTTCCATACAACGTCTTCTTATATGTGTTTAATTATTAATACATTTAATCATTTACACTTAACGATTAATGACATAAAAATGCTTAAGATATTTACTTTAATTCATATATGATTTTAGGTATAATTTAGAAGCAAAGAAATTAAATTGAGTTGAAAACACTACATTTGGGTTGTTTTTTTTGAAGATTAATTTTCACTTATCTTCTTAGAGAAAGAAGAAGAAAATTAAAAGACAAAAAGAAGATAAGAAAAATGAAAGCACAAAATGCAAAGAACGTGGAACGTGCATGTGGTGGAAATAAATGGACCAAAACATATAAACAATATGAAGAAAACACTATAACATGAAGAGAAGTGGAAACGACGACATAATGAAGCAGTAAACGCAGACAACACGTGGACATTGTCACGTCTACGAAAATGTAGATGTTTCTATAAGTTATAGGCTGGAGGGTTTTGAAATGATGAATAGTATGTGTGGACCAAAAATTTAAATTTTCCCATTAATAGCACAGTAGAGGGCGGCTTGGAAGAGAGAGCTACGAGGGGGGCTGGCGACTACAAACAGTAGCGACTTGCAGCTGAAATAGAGAAGAGTAGAGGTGTGAATAGTAGCTTGGGCCAACCATCTTAATTCGTCAAATCATGGACAGTAGCTAGGAGAGAAAACAGAAGAGTGGAGAGCAACTAGGGGCTTCAGTAGGGTATTTTTATAGGGGCCAAAGCATTTTCTTTAGAGAGACCTACGGAAGGCTAATTTTTCAACGCTGGTTCAGAGGTGACATCGACGTCGATTACCAGGGTTAAGTATTTTTTATTGTTTTGTTATTTCTTTCTCTCATTAGAAATTGATTATGTTATCTTGTATGAATTGATTACGTATTTGAATGATGATGATTTTAATGCTCTATTGAATCGTTTTTCATGAAAACCCATGCTAGAACTGAATGCAATACGTAATCGTTGTATTCCTGATTCATGTGTAGCAACTAATAGTTTCGAATCATTAGAGATAACATAACATAGGTTAAATAATCCGAGCTTGTGTGATTATTGCCTAGATTGGTCTATT